>VDFB02105785.1:360384294-360430244 GCA_007258455.2 Sequoia sempervirens
GATAGAAGGTTTGTCGAAATGTCAGGAACCAAAAGCACATCTTGAAGACAACCACTATCCAATGAAACAGTACCTGAACCCTGAACTAAAAGTTGCGTTGAGTCACCTGCAATATTTCTAGTGCTTGTAGGGGCAAGAGCGATGACCAAATCCTCTATGTGTGTCATATGGTGAGCTCAGAATCTAGAATCCAAGTGGATTAGGGGACAGTACTCATCACGAGAAAGAGCATGACCTTTCCACAATAAGAACATGAAGGAAGATTGCGATATTATCTTCTTGCATGAAAGCTTCCTCCAAAGCCTCTAAACGTTTCCAACACCTGGAAATGGGATGTCCTTCCTTGCCACAAAAACTGCAAGGATCACCAGATTTCTTCTTAGTCTTGGAGGAAGACTCACCAGACTTCGAAGATTTGCCCTATTTAGAATTTGACTGTGGTTTTGAATCAGACTTAGGTGGTGGCCTGGAGGGATTCTCACTAGCCCCTGAATCTTTCTTAGGCTTTAGTTTATGCTTCTGTTTTCCTTTGGAGGACTGGGCTACCAATGCTTGGTTCTGTGAACCTGAAAGTGAATCCAACTGCTTGAGCTTAGCTTTCTCATGAGTCAAACGATCACAAAAGACCTCAAAAGTAGGCATGACATGGCGAGCACCCAAGGCATCCATAGTGGAATAAAAGGTCGAAGAGAAAATATGAAATGGACCCCGAAGCTTGGAGAGGATCAGGAAAATGCACTCTGTATCAGTCTTAGTCTTACCACAACCCTGCAAGATAGATCTTTGTTGTTTGAACTTCATCAGAAAATCCTCAATAGAGGGAAATGAATCAGGTACCAAGGAAGTTAACTCTGCCTCAAGCTGCAAAGCTCTGAACTCGTTGATAATACCAAAAAGCCCATCAAACTTGGTCCAAATGGCTCGAGGAGTGAGACAACCCTCAAGATGAAACAGGAGACTGTCGGAAATGTGTAAAGCCATCAATCCCATAGCCTGATCCATATTGTTCCTATGCTGCATAACCTCAAAGACACATGTCAACTAAGGCTGAACCTCATCCAAATAGGGCCATAACCCTCGAGACTGGAGAAGAGTCATCATGCGACCCTTCCAAGTGTGGTAATTATGCGGTGTAAGAGGTTCAATAGGTCTGTCGGCCATCCTGTGAACTGTGCCTCAACTGCTCTGAATTTTTTTAATTATTATTAAGTGGTCTTTCAGAACTAGACAGAAGATACAGAAGGGGTTTGTTCATTTTGTTTTGGTGTTTGGAAATCTTAAGAGGAGAGTAAATTTAATTAATTACTTTACTCTAACAGGATTGAGGTGGAGGTTTCATTCATGATCAATATCATTGACAAGTTTCTTAAGGATCTTTAGCAAGGTTTTGTTAGTTTCCTTATCCTAGTCATTACCTTGAGGGTAGTAGGGGTGGACCAATGATGTTGGATATGGAAACATTCACAAAAGGGTGTAAACTTCATGGTTTTTGAAGGGTTATTCATTATTGATGATAATGGTAGATGGGATGCTATAATGACAAATAATATGATAGACATGAGGGATTTGGATATTTAGGCACCAATGGTGAAGTTGAGGGGAATGGCTTCAACCCACTTTATAAAATACTCAGTGGAAATAATCATTAGATAAGGGATATGAATCTGGCCAACTATGTCAAGGCCCCACTAAGAAAATTATCAAGGGAAAGTGATGGGTTGCAATAATTAGGAAGGTGTGCCAATAATATCTTAATGATGATAACATGCAATGCATCTTTTAAAATATTGGCATGCATCATAATCCATTGTAAGCCAATAATATCCTATCTTGAGAAGTTTCTTAGCCAATAACATTCCACTAACTAGTATGTGCTCCACAAATACCATCATGTACCTCTTATAATGCAAGATCACATTCTATCATGTTTAAACATCGTAATAAAGAACCATCATAGCCTTGAAAATAAAATGTATCTCCCAAGAGAGTGTAATATGAGGTGTGTTAGATGAAGGATTTACATTGGTTATGTGAGAGATCGGTGGTAGTGTTTGGTCATGTAGGTATGTGTAGATGTCATGATATAAGGAGATTTGGGATTAGTAAAATTATAAATAATTTTGAATTCAAAGACATCGTACATGCTAGAATAAGGAATTGTTCAACTAGAAACTCACATTGTTGACTATCATGTGGCATATCTACCAAAGATCCATTATGGTCATTGCATCAACAACTTTTTTATTGAGGCGAGGGACTTGTTCAAACTGGGTATGAGTGAAGTATTGTTGGAAACCATCCACCGTGCATTTGTGGGGATTATTTTGTCATATTTTATTTGATACTCATTGTTAACCTATTTTATTATAAGATAAGAGTCCTCATAGACTTGTAGCTATGTAATGTTCCATTGGATATCTATTTTAAGTCATGTAATCAAGGCTTAGTTTCTACCATGTTTTTGGTGCATGGGAATGCTAATCTAAAAGCCTTGGGTATGAAAAAACCTTAAGGGGTAACAAAGAGGATGTGGTCTCTTAAAGCATGTTGTGTGTATGGCCCATCAACGTAAATATTTCATAAATATGTATCATTGACCATGAAGATAGACTCATCAAGAAAATATATTATCAAAGGATGTGCGTTTGTGAGGAGAGATTATGCTAGTTGATCTACAACAACCTAAAACTTAATGGCCTTTTGATCCACATATTCAATATCAAATTTATTTTAAGAAAAAAACATGTTCATGCTCATAAAAGCATTATCAATCCTTGATGTGCATGCACTTGACACTCACAAGTCATATAACATATACAGATTATAGCTTACTCAATGTTAATCCATAAAACATATGTATTGTTTTAAATTATAGTAATCTTTTTAGCATTTTTAGATTTATTTAATATTTTATATAGTGTGTGCATATTATATAAGTTTCTTGTATTACAATGCATGCATATTATAATTCAAATTATAAATTTCCCACCCATTAGACTTGGATTTTCAATATTGAGAGTTGGACTTTCATATTGGGCTCCAAAATGTATGTTTTATACATAAAGTAGAATGTTCAAAATTTCTCCTCATCAAGTTTACATGTTTTAAAGTAAAATTATTCGAAATCAACAACAAAATGGCAATATCTTCTTAACTTTCTAACCATAATTTTTTTTACAATTGAATAAATTAATTAATTTATCTCTATTTACTTTTATTGATGTCAAGTCATATTCTTCAAATACATATGTATTATCTTTTTTCATATATGTATATTTTTTTTATACATATTTAAAAAATATTATATCTAGGATTATTTATGCTTCATTCTAGACACATTGCAAAAATTACATTTTTCATTATTTTTGTGGAATTTATGTGATACACATGCTCAATGATTAGTTTTCACAAGGTGCGTCCACTTTTTAAAAATTAAAATTTATTCAATAAAAATATAAAATGTGTAAGTATATGCCATTATCTTTTATTCCACCAATTGGATTTAAAAAATACTTAATGAAACAAATGAAAAAATGGGGTTGCACAATAACATTTGATTTTATTTTATATTTCAATGATAAAAAATAGGGCCGCTTTTGTCCACTCATCATTAGATGATACAAACTTCAAAAAAAAAAACATACAAAAAATAAATATTTCCTTTTCCTACAATAAAATACAAATATATCCTATATAGACTTGAAAACTAAATTCTTCCCTACATCACTTGGCCCCCTCCCCTTTGGTTGAAGATTTGATAACTATGGTAGTAGGGATTGATGATTGGTGGGCCTTGTAATTTTTCACCCCTCTAGATATATAATATTTTGGTACTACTAGATAGACATTATAGTGGATTTTTTATGTATAAAGATGAAGAAAATCCAATATTAACACAATTTAATATGTCTAGTAATAATATAGCACTATAGCCATGAATGCATGTTATGAATTTCCTGTATTTTCTTATGAGAGAGATTATGGCATAGACATATCATGGAACTACTAGGACAATTTAATCATGATTGTTTTACCCTCTTCTATTATTTAGAAATTGTAATAAATACTTTGTAAATCTAAGATGGATCTAGTGATCTGCTTGAACACCATAATATGAGCCTTCACACTCTTTTTTGTTGGCCCTTGAATTCCTACTCTAGGCATATAAGAAAAAAATAATCTAAAAATTCTTTATACAAATTAGGTTTTATGCACCATTTATTCTTTAAGTAAAGTTGAAGATAAGACATAGAAGCACTTACATGTAAATAATTATTTAATTTATTCTTTAGGCTATCTAACTTTAGGTAAGAGACTAAATTCAGTTCATGCATCTAGGCAACATTAAGGGAAAGCATTGCCGACTTTTTCATTTTCTATAATAGTCACATCATATAATTTATTTATTATGCCAATTACATTGCAAAAAATTTCCCATTGAATTTATTTTCCACTCTTTTCATTTATAATCTACAACACCATTACACACTCAATTTGAAGGGAATATAATCTATGTCATTTCCTAGTATTACACTATGTTATGTTTTTATACATCATGGAGGACTACTTGGTCACAACCTCATGATTTCCTTATACATCATGATTATATTCTCATCTTTGCATGGTTTATTCTTACATGTGTCATGGGGGTAACATGGGAATAAATCCATTTCATCTCAATTTTACATGGATGCATGATTACACATCATGCAGAAAAGTTTGCTAACAACTTCAAAATTTACCCATGTACAAGATGGTTTCTTTTTACACCTCTTGTCATGCATATATTTGTGGGGTCTAACTAGCTCAAAAATTGATAATACCCTATACAAAAGTAGATGGCATACACTACACCTTACTTTACAGAATATATGTTTCATACTCATAGAACATGTAATATATAAATATTATATTCAATTGGACACTAAGGTTGCTTTACAAGTACAAGTAAGACTCATGTGTAGGTATGGGGAATGTCATTTTTGCAAGTACATAGAATTATGAGGCATTAGATCAAAATATTGTGTCATGAGTCTTCTTGATATTTACAACACTTTGAGTACTATCATAGTGCTAAAATTGACTTATTTGGCACACAAACCAACCCTAATCTTCAACCTATCATCCAAAATGTGTAGTTATATTCATTAGTGTAGACAATGTTTTGATCCTAGAGGACTTTTTTCAACTTGGACTTGGCACATGCATAGCCTTATTTGGGGACAATGTCGCATGGCACAACCTAATCCACTCAATTCAAATTTGGAACCTCTAGTCCCCTAGTTGACCCTTTTAGAGATTATGACCATTACCTATTATCCTAGAAATGAATTACCTCAATTTGAATGACTTGGATCATGTATATATATAAACAAACCTAGGCCATTAGTTCTCATCAAAAAAATCAACAAAACATCTAATTAGAAAGAATTATAAATTAATTGCATAAAAGAGAATTAGAACATTACGTCAAGATTACTTGGTGTGTCTAAATATTGTTCAACAACCTAAGGGGTCTAACTACTAAGAGGGAAGTTCACACTTCCCTTGGTGAACAATAGATCTCGCTATTCTTTCTAGCACAACCCTCAATTTGAAAATAGGTACAAAAGATAGGAGTAGTGTGTAGAAGGTCACAATCACATTAGATAAATCTATGATACAACTATATCATGTAGAAGGAAATTGGCCCAAACTAGGCACAATAGATTGGCATCATCTTGTGTTAGTTTAGAACTAAATAAAATTCATCACATGATAGAAATCCCAAATCCAAACTTAAAGGTTTTTTAGATATGATCAACTAAAAAAAATAGAAAGTTATCTCACATTGATGTATCAGAATTAAAAATACTAAAAACCTCTCATATTTCTTATCATTTACATTTCAATCTCAACTCATGTAATTTAGGTCAGATTATTATTTATTATTTGATCATGTAATTAGATCTAAATTATAGTAGGGAAGCTTTTTATTTTCTCAGAAGAAGAAAGAAAAAAAGTGTTGTGAGAAAATATCGAGTGAGGTCTAATTCTTGTGAGTGCATTGGATATCAAAGGACCATTTCTTTTTCTTACTTTAAAACTAATTTTTCAGATGCTAAAGTCATTAATTGTATGAGTTTTATTATTACATATAGATGCACAAAAAGAACTTAGTTAAACATGTAAACTATAGACTAAGCTTTATTCCTTTTTGTTGACATAATACCCCATTTCCTAGAGTCTAATTTAAATTGTTAACTTATCAAATATATTAATATATAAATTTGAGTCATTTGAATTATCATGTAACATCTTGAAGTGTGTGAAATTGCTCCTGGTTTGCCAAATAAATTAATAGATAAATTTGAGTCATTTGAACCACCATATAAGGTCTTTAAATACATGTAAATTTAATCTTCACAACCAGGTACTTTCTATTTCAAAACATAAATAACACTTAAATAATATGCAATATCACACCAAACACATACTGAACATAGGCAATATCACACCACTCGGAGTGCTCAACTGTGATTTTTATTTCAAATGTTGTTCTGAAAATCACAAAGATTACCAGAACTTAGACATTACCAGCAGAGCGACAGTTGAAAAGCGCCCACAACAAAGACAGAAACGAATATGAAAATCAAAGCAGTGAAGAGGAGCTCTTGTTGTCCAATGGAGTAGAAACATTTCATCATATAAAGAAGAGCAACGAGTGTGACAGAGGAATAGAGCGCAGAAATGATAAAATGTTTTCAATTCCAAAAAGAACTGCACTGAGAAGCAAAGCATGCATCACGTCGTCTAATCCCAATCTCACACATGCAAGTTTCCAACATTTTATCACGTGTCTCATTTCTGGTTGTTGGATTCTGGTTGGCTGCAACATGACTTCATATTATTTGTAGAAAGCAGAAACATTGAAAATCTAATTGTAAGTGCAAGCAATTGATATAGAAAATTAGCATACCAACGGACCACTGTATACTCATGTCTCCTTCGAGTGGAGGGAACTGTTACTTGGACCAACGCTTAGAAGATCACACTTGATGTAGTGTTACTCGGAAGAAATTGAGTATATATAAGGGCGTGTTCGATGGGAACTTAATCCTAAGAAAGGCAAAATGAAATAAATTTGCACCTGTAAATGCCACTTTCTCAGAAGTATCATTTAAATAATAATAAAAGGTTTTGTAGATCGAGACCGGATACTGAATCTTTATAATTAAAAATTCTCTAGAATTTGTATCTGGTCTCCAATAAACATTGTTCAGCTCTACAAACAGAATTGGTATCCAATCTTCAATACAAACAGAATTGGTACGTTAGCTTTACGTGAAACTCAAGCTATAGAATCGATATCTGATCTCCATTACATTAGCTCTATGTGGAACTCAAGCTATAAAACAGATTCAGTACAAGTGTTTAGCTCCACGTGGAACTGGAGCTAGGAGCTAAAAGAATGTTGTTGTGGATACCCATTCTAGAGAACTTTCTACTAGTATTTAAACGATACCGTGATAAAGTTGCATTTGCCAGTCAGTCATTTTTAATTAGTATTGAGTTTACATGATCTAATAAACAAGCACTTAGGTACTAAATATCAAGCTAGAGGTATTGTTATACCAAAGGTTTCAGCTCTACAAATAGGTAATGGAAAACAAAAGAAAGATGTAGAGAGAGACGCAAATAGGACTACTAGAATATTACCACTGAAGAAGAAGGTCTATATTCCAAATGCATCCTTGTAGAAAAGGTATGTCCTTGAAAACAAATGTGTTGATGTTCTATTCAACAATATAGAAAATTCAAAGTTGGCCAAAACCAAGTGAAGCAAGTAGAAAATAAGGAAAAAGAGGTTGAAAGTGGGATCAGAAATGATGGATAGTACAAAAGTTGAGGCCAATATTTAGGAAACACTAGAGATCCATCTTGGAACCGTCTCTAATGCTAACCAGCATTTTATTGATCTATTTTACACTTCTCTTTTATAAACGGGTGGCTGGTCCACAATTGTATGCAAGTTTCTAGAGAATCCAGCGATATAATTTTGCTAGAAGTCGTGAACTACCTGGCCTACGAGTCTCTAAGTTTTATGGAAAATGATATTCCATGGATCCTCGAGAGGCGAATATGATTGGGATAGTGAACAATTTTGAAGTACAACTTGTTGCATATCCAAGTAATTTTTTTAATGGAAATTATCATAGTCGATTATCTAACTGAATGGGGTATGTTGTTGTCAATAAAATGGGTGGCTTCAATCAGTGGTAGAAGTAATATGGATTTTTCTTTATGTTACCATATTGTTGCAACGAAAAGAAGTCCATTTGCATATATAAAAGAAGTATTTCACATTGTGTAGAATCTAGATGAAGCAAGAAAGGAAGGTATGTTACATGAACACGAAGTTTGGTTGTTTTGTGTGATACTATAATGATGAGATTGGAAATCATGTTGATCTTGATTTGTCTCCTTAAACTCAATTTTTTGAAGAAAATAGCATATGGAAAATGTATTTTTCTAGTGCATGCTCAAAAGAAGGAAACAGTGGAGATGTCATATTGGTGTTGCCAAATGACACAAATTACAAGCTCACCTTTAGGTTGAATTTTGAATGCACCAACAATGTGGTTGATAAAGTCCACACTACTTGGTTTAAACATGGCTAATAAATATGGAATTAAGTTCTAAAATACCTATGGTGATTTAGAACTAACCATATCTCAAATGTGAGGTACATGTGTTGGTAAAAAAATGACTAAGGATGTATAGCAATATTGTTTGATATGAAATAGAAATGTTTGATGTCTTTTGACATTAAGCGGTTGGATAGAGAAGATAATTCTATAGCTAATGCACTTGTTTTATCATCAAAATTTGATACTTCTATGACATCTCCCCAATATGTAAGCATAGTATTAAAATTCTTGAAACTATATCTAATGGTAACCAACATGTTATTGATCTATTTTACACTTCTTTGCTAATAAACGGGTGGTTGGTCCATAATTGCATGCAAGATTCTAGAGCATCTAGTAATATGATTTCACTAGAAGTCATGAACTAGCTAGGCCTACAAGTCTCTAAGTCTTGTGTTACCTTTTTTTTTCAAATTAAATAAGTCCATTTGCATAGATAAAAAAGTGTTTTTCATTGTGTAGAATCTAGATGAAGCAAAAAAACAAGGTATGTTACATCAACACGAAGTCTGGTTGCTTTTTGTGATACTATGATGATGAGATTGGAAATCATGTTGATCTTGATTTGTCTCCTTACACTTAATTTTTTTAAGATAATGGTATATGGAATATGTATTCTTTTGGTGCATGCTCAAAAGAAGGAAATGGTGCAAGTGTCATATTGGTGTTGTTAGATGGCACAAATTATAAGTTCACCTTCAGGTTGAATTTTGAATGCACCATCAATGTGGTTGATAAATTCCTACTACTTGGTTTAAACATGGCTTCTAAATATGGAATTAAGTTCTAAAAGCCTGTGGTGATTTATAACTAACAGCATCTCAAATAAGAGGTACACTTGTTGCTAAAAAAATGACTAAGGATGTATAGGAATGTTGCTCGAGATGCAATAGAAATGTTTGATGCCTTTGATATCAAGTGGTTGATGGAAAAGATAATTATATAGCTAATGCACTTGTTTTATCATCAAAATTTGTCACTTCTATGCTATCTCCCCACTACAACATAGTGTTAAAATCCTCAATAGACCCAGCATTCTTAACAACATTTTTAATTGGAAAGTCTTTAATGATGACCAACAAATTTATGAATTCTTAAATTACTACGATCAGTTTTAAAATCAACTAGTTTATTGTAATCCCATGAAGGAATAAAATGAAAATGGAGAAGAGACTCTCTTTGGGAATAATGTTATACAACTAAAAAAATGCTCTTCTAAGAAGTTTTGTTTTTTTTAAAAGAACATTCAACAATGTTTATTTTTACACGATAAGAAGCAAGTCTAGTAGAAGGAATGATGTGAAAGGTGTGAACTTAGGGACTAATACAACTCCTAGGATGATCTACCTTGGTAAGAAATTAAAACTAGTAGAGAATAAGATTTCAATTGCTCTATTTTAAAAATATAAAAAATGTTTTGCTTGTTCATATGATGAGTTGAAGGCTTACAAAGAATATTTTTTCCAACATACCATTCCATTGGAGCCTAGCACAAAGCCCATTCAATAGAAAGAATGAACTATAAACCCCATGTTTTCTCCTCAAATGTAAAAATAACTAATGAAGCTCATTGAGGGAGGAATAACCAAATTGTGTTGGTGTAATTAATTATTTAATTACACTTTAGCATAAGTTTACATAGGCATATTTTATTTCCTAGGTTAATAATTATTTAATTATTATCCTTATCTTGTTGAGTTGTCTTTTTGCTCAAGATAAGATTAGGGTTGTGTTTTCTTGCTTTATTGCATGATTTCCTTTTTCAAGGATTTTGTATTATTTGTAAAACAATTACTTTCAATAATAATTATTCCTTTTTTTTGCTTACACATATTGGCTCTGAGGGTTTACAGAATATCTCTTCTTTATGTTTTGAATATCTGTTGCATGTGATAGGTGATTGCTTGCAGGTGATTCTTGGGGACTGTGAAGTTGGTTTTTCAACTTCTACATGGTATCAGAGCTCCAGACCTGTGGCTGCATGTTCGTGATTTGAAGATATTCTCTCACAACATCTTTTTTTGTGCAAGGGTTTCAAGCTAGGTTGATTTTTTGTAGATCTGGACGTAGCCTAATTTTATGTGCATTTTTGGGCCAAACGGACATCGCCATCACGATCAGAGCGTCCAAAAATCCCAAAAACACCTTTCATTTCATTAATTTTGGCGAAAGTTGAAAAAAAGGCAAAAAAAATTAGCCAAAGAGGTCGTACGGCCTCCCCAGCTCACTTCCCAAGGCAAAAATTTCAAAAAAATCAAATTTTGAGCGGTTGAAAAATTGTTGCCAATATAAATCACTAGTGCCACCAACCTGTGTGGTGGCCACCACATCCTGCCACCAGATCCAGCGGCAATCGCATGTTTACCCACCGCCACCAAACCTCAATCGACAGCGACCTCCATTCGCCGCCGCCACCAGCACTCCGCTCCACCTCCGCCAGCCTCTGGCCCCCACGGACTTTCTGTCGAGCCCCAGGTCCTATTGACAACTGGGAGCCTTCGCCAGCCATCACCGCCGGAGCTACAAACCGCCGACTGTCGTATGTGACTAGTAGCCTCAAACCGCCTGTGGTTTCTTAAACCGTCAGATTTTTTTGTGCGGCCCCAACACCTGGTCATATGGGTGACCGAGGGCTGAACTAGAGGAGCTAATTTTTTGCACCTTGTTAGTGCTGAAAGGCCTTTTTACAGGGCTTTTTTTCATTTTATCATAACTTGGGCAAACAGAGGTATTTTTTTGAAAACAAGATATCGTCGGAAAGTTGGTTTGACGATCTACGTAGTGGTAGAGGTTTTATTTTCTGATTTTTCCATTTCAATTCTTTTTTCTCCTGTCAAAGCCAAAATTTGTTGTTTTCACTCCAAGAGGCGTAACTTTTGCGTCATGGCTCCGTTTTTTGAAAAAAAATAGGCGTTGGAAAGCTGGTTTAGTGCTCTACACAAAGCTCAGATATGTTTTTTCAGATTTTTTACCAGGTATCTGATATTCTTGTTTGATCTCAGCCTTTACCTTTTCAGTCATTTTCTTGGGAAGCATGCAATCAGGCTTTTTTTTTTAGATCAGCAAGCATTGTTTTTTTATTTGAGAGTATATATTTCTTTTTTCTGTCATGGATACACATAACATTTCACCCCTTACTCCATTCAACTGTTTTGGTTGGAAAAAACAAATGGAGATTCACTTGAAACACAAAGGGTTGTATAGGGTAACCATGGGTACAGAAATTGAACCTACAGGTGCTACTAAAAAGAGAAAATGGTTTAATAGGTGTGATGAAGCTTATGGTACATTATGTCTATCTCTTTCATCTGACCTTATTTTTCATATTGATTCTTGCACTACACCCAATGAGATCTGGACTACTTTAGAGTCTTTGTTTGGGAAGCAGGATACTATGCTCAAGAGGGTTTCAGTTAGAGAATGAGCTTATTGGCTTAAATATTAGGGATTTTGATAGCATCCAGGAGTTTTTCACCAAACTCAAGTCTCTTAGATTGCAGTTGTCACAATGTGGTGTTCAGAAAGAAGACTCTCAGTTGATATTGTCCATTCTTTTTAAGCTTGGACTAGATTATTCAATTTTTGTATCTACCTTTTATGCCACTAGGGATGTACTTGGTACGAGATTCACTATGCCATCTCTTGATTACTTTGCTTCATCTCTCACTCGAGAGCAAGCTAAGTTAGCTAGCATGGGCACGATGAAACCTTTTTCCTCATCACAGGCACTTATTGCATCACAGGAGCCTAGAGATCAAAAGGCTTCTACAGGCAAAGGCAAGAAATAGAAACAAAAGGATTCCAAACCTCATGAGCAGCAGAAGGAGTCCTCATATTCATCCTCCTCTTCTAAGGGGAAATCATCTAGGAAGGAGAAGACTACATGTGCATATTGCAAGAGGGAAGGACATGCAAAACATACTTGTTACAAGAAGGACATTGATGAGCTGAAACATCTTCTTCAGAAACATCAGATTGATTTGCCTTCTAGGATTTCTGCATCATCTTATTCTCCTCATTCTTCTTCTTCAAAGCAGCATAACACAGGAAAATATGGTTTACATACTTCATCAGATATGAAGGGACATGCTCTTTGTGCTTCTTCAGGTATTGGATCAAGGAGATGGCTTCTAGATTCAGGAGCATCTCATCATATGGCATCTTCACAGTCTATGTTCACTTCCTTTGAGCCTTGCACTATGTCTCCCATTTTGATGGGAAACAATACTTACATGAGTGTTACAGGGAAGGGGTCTATTATTTTTGGGGACCACTCCTTTCAGGATGTCTTGTGTGTCCCTCACTTGACAAACAACCTTCTTTCCATTTATCAGATCACACATGGAGGCAATGGGAGATATGTGGAGTTCACACCTGATTCGGTTATCATCAGAGACTTGGAGAGTAGAGCAGTTATTGCTACTGGGATCTAGTGGATCACTCATCTCGATTGTATTCCTTCACCAATTTTGCTACTGATGGTGCTTCCATTCCTATAGTTGTTCCTCACACTTCTAGTGTGCATCTTCATTCAAAGGAGAGATTTGTCTTCTTGAACATTGGTGTTCTCACTTCGGATCCTGTTCTTGAGCCTTCTCTTTCATCTCCTCTACCTCTTGTTGCTATTGTTGTGGCTACCGATGTGGCTTATTCTATTTCAATGCAACAGGATCCAGTTGATCATATATCTTTGGAGGTTTCTATTGAGTCTTCACCTACTTTTACTTCTTCATTGGTTGAGGTCACACTTGCTTCTATGGAGACATCTTGGGCTACACCTACTTCACCTTCAGAGATTTCTTTCTTTCGGCCTCTTTGCTCTCACTTCTTTCAGGAGATGCAGTTTCTTCAATTCTTTTGGAGTTACTTCATTCTGGGGGGGATCTATGGTCTCTTTCTTCCTCTCTTATGGGGGGATTCATTTATGTATCTTTGTGATGGATGGTGTCCTTTGGGGGTCTTATGGAGTCCTCCATCTTTCATCACTTAGTTTATTGCATTCTATTTTGGGAGGATTTTTGTTCCCATGCGGTTTTCTCCTTTACCCTGTTTGATTTAGTTTGCATTGCATTTGTAAATGAGTACCTGATCAGGCCTTGTTGTCGGGAATCATCTTTGCATAATAATTTGCTTCTCCCTATGTTGCACTTATGGGGGGGTGTTGGTGTAATTAATTATTTAATTACACTTTAGCATAAGTTTACTTAGGCATATTTTATTTCCTAGGTTAATTATTATTTAATTATTATCCTTATCTTGTTGAGCTGTCTTTTTTCTCAAGATAAGATTAGGGTTGTGTTTTCTTGCTTTATTGCATGATTTCCTTTTTGAATGCTTTTGTATTATTTGTAAAACAATTACTTTCAATAATAATTATTCCTTTTTTTTTCTTGCACATATTGGCTCTGAGGGTTTACATAACATCTCTTATTTTTGTTCTGAATATCTGTTGCATGTGATAGGTGATTGCTTGCAGGTGATTCTTGGGGACTGTAAAGTTGTTTTTTCAACTTCTACAAATTGATTAGACATTTAGAGTGGGTTTCTAGCACTGTTCCCATAACAAAGAAGAATGGGGACATTAGATTTTTTTAGATTTTTGAAATATGAACATCAAATTATTGAAAGGTAACTATCCACTACCTAGTTTGGACCATTTATTATAGCATGACAATGTTAGAATTGATGTTTATGATGGTTGGCTTCTCAAGCTACAATCAAGTAATGGAAAAAATGAGTAGCAAAAAATAGTTTTCACTCCACCATTAGGAGCACGATTGATGTTGTATTTGCTAGCCTTATGAATGATATTTTTTTGATCTACCATAATAATTTGATTGCATAATCCAAGGAGAAAAATGATTATTGCAAACACTTAGAGCTAATCTTCACAAGGTGTTTAGATTATGGGATTTATTTGAATCCAAAGAAATATAAATTCAAAGAAGAAGGAAAAATCTTGCAGACATTGTTTCCAAGGAAGATGTGAGGATTCATCTAGAGCGAGGGGTCATCCCACAATAATTGGTCTCAAACTTGGGAAATCAAATTTTCAATCTCGAATGCAAGTGAAACTTAAAAACACCTTCATTCGAAAGTTTTTGTTCAAACAAAGGTACCTTCTTTTGAAAGTATGTCTAAAATTATATTCGTTCGAATGTGGACCTTTGAATGGAAGTCCCTTTTCATTCCTTTTATGGAAATTTTTGGAAAAGAAATAAAAAAGGACCTTCATTTGAATGTCGTGTTTTTCCATTTTTGGGAATTACCTTCGTTCAAGGGATTGTTTACATTTTTTTGGGAATGGAATACCTTCAAATGAAGATCCTTGAATACCATGAATACCTTCGAACAAAGGGCCTTAGGTAGACACTTTCAATATCTACTTCAAATTTTTCCTTATAAATCTAGTTTCAAACCTCAAGTTGGACCTTCAAATGGGACTAACTTGACAAGATAATTTGCAAGATTGTAGTCCTCGAAACGATCTTTCTAAAAAGTAATTTGAATATATTTTTATTTTATAGTATTTATTTTCTATTTTTTGTTGAACATAGGTTTTTTACTAAACATCAAGTATTTTTTTCTACATGTGAAAAAATAGTAAAATATTGAAAAAAAATCCAAAAATTATTTGTGCATTGTTTTAAAATAAATTTTGATATATACAAAACAAGTTATGTGTTATGACATACACCTATGTGCGTATTATAATTACCCTAATTTCAAAAATTAATAAAAAAAATATGCAACAAAAAATTATGAAAAAGTATCCATGCACTGGATACTAAAGTTACAAATCTATATTTTAAAAATTAAAATTTTATCCTATCTAGAAAAAAAATTGTGTTACGACATAAACGTCACTTAATGTTGTTTACTATTAAAAAATTATTAAAATTTATGTAAGAAAATTCACAATTTATTTCAAAAAAATAAAAATATATATATTTAGAATCTACACACAAACTGTCACAAATCACTAGTTTGCATCATCTTCAAACTCTTAATGCTTTAGTTGCTATAGGCCTCAAAAAGTGAAGAATTAGTTAAAAGTGTTGATTTCAATGTCCTGCTTTGGCCAAAAAATGGGAGTCATTAATTGTGGGATTACCCTAAGTCAAGGTTATTGATCTCATCCTATAGTCCAAGATAGTCAAGGCAATCAAATTATTCTTTGGGAAAATAAACTTTATTAGAAGATTTTCTCATAATTTTATAAAGAAGTCCAAGGTCATGTCCAAGGTACTCAAGAAGGAACAATTAATCAATTGCGACAAGGAATCAACCAATCCCTTCATGGAGCTCAAAGATGTACTTAAGAAGGCACCCGTGCTAGCAAGTCTTTATTATTTAAAGTCTTTTCAATAATGTTTTTACATCATTTTACACTATTATTATTGTTTTGTTATAAAAAAATGATGATGGTTGCGAACAACTAATAGTATTTTTCAACAAATATTTTAGAGATGTTGAATTGAACTAATTCATTGTGGATAAGCATGCTTATGCTCTTGTTAAAGCAATAAAAAATTTAGATGTATCTAGTAGTCTAGCCAAGATCACTTCCTTCATGCCACATACAATAGTGAGAGATTTTTTTGCAACATGAGGCATCATATAAAAGGTGTAGATGGATCAACAAGATCCAAGAGTATGATTTAGAGGTGAAGACAGCCAAGTTGGTTAGAGCTCAAGGCCTTACTAGGTTAATGGTTGATACAAATTTAGATATAGTTGAGTGCAATAGGTTGACTCCAACCTCTCTCTTTCTCCTTGTCATTTGAAATATTATTTTTCATATAAGGTTGTTATTTTTTATTTGGAAAACCTAAGCTATCCTATAAAGCTAGATTATAAACAAAAGATAACATTGAAGCTAATAGCTCAAAGGTATATTTTTCTCCAAATTTAATTAATGTGGAGAAATTTTGTTAGTGTATTCCTCAAGCATTTGGATAATGAGCAGTCAGAAATGGTTATATAGGAATTCCACCTTGGGTTGTGTGGTGAGCATTTTATCTTAAATACTACTACTCATATTATTATGAAAGTAAGATATTGGTGGCCCACATTTTTCAAATATGTGGCCAAGTTTATCAAAGGATGTGATTCTTGCTAGAGGTTTTTTAGCAAGATGAATTTTGTAGGTGTACTTCTCATTACCATCTTAGTTGAGGCTTCATTCTTGTAGTGGGGTATTAAATTTGTGTGGGATATTGTTGAAAAATGGAAATGGATATAAATAGATATTGGTCACTACTAATTACTTCACCAAATGGGTGGAGGTAATCCCTACAAGGAATTCTACATCAAAAGTAGTGTTGTTTTTTTATAAAATAACATTAGCATGAGGTTTGATGTGCCATCAAGAATATTTTTTGATAACATAGTATGTTATAGATACTATAGCATCAATGATATATGTTCTCAGTATGAGATAGATCTAATACATTCATCACCTTTTCATCCATAGGGAAATAAACAAGCTAAATCTAGCAATAAAAGCATCATGAACATGTTTGGAATAAATTTAGATGCAAATAAGTTAAGGTGAGATGATAAGATAAATTTTGTTGTTTGGGTAGATAGAAAACCTACAAAAAAATTATTTGGATAAGTCTACTTGAATTATTTTATAGGTGGAGGCCAAACTTTCAACTAACCTTGAACTACCCATTTATAAATTGTTGCAATAACTTGAGGGGGAAGAAAAAGATGCAATTTCTCAAAGAGTGCATGACTTGACCAAGTTGGAAGAAGTTAGGAGGGTTTCAGTTAAAAATTAGGATCTTAAGATGCTAATCATTATAAACAAAATATAAAGTAAACAAAATGAGAAATATACAAGTATAAATTTTACACATTACACAAGATATACATAGGGAAAACCTTTTCAGGTAAAAAATCCCCATAAAGCATAACTTTATTAAAACACTTAGAATAATGGTCTATTATATAACATAGACCAAACTTGGAAAATACTTCTACATACTTCCACATGGCCAATAATACCTCATGTGCATAGTGATATAGTTCACTATATAATCTCCAAATTCATCATCTTTCAAATGAGAGAGAACCTCCTTAAATATAGGAGGAAGGGTGACATAATACTTGAAAGGTTATTAGTCACACCTATTCAACAACCCCCATTCATAAATAATCAATAATATAATTATTTAGACTATAATTATTTCAAATGGTATATGCTTAATAAGCATATAATATATAAGGTTTTAGAACCTTATATTAGAAAAATATATATAAATGTTGTAAGGGTATGACTCCTAATAACATTATGTTCTAACGCTCCCCCTTAATGTTAATAGGGGACATCACATGTCAATTTCCATAAAAGAAAAAATGAAGTATCCCAGTAACGTAGGGCTTCTTTGGCAATGATAAATAGGGACATAACTATATGCCAAGATGAAGGGTCATGTATTCCAGACTACATGAAATTCATCTTGTCATAATTTATAATCCTAGTGTTTTAAAAATGTTTCTATATATGAAGTCTTATATAGATTTTTATTGGAGCCCGAGTATCCTCAAATTAGCCTCACCCTAGGTTCATGGTGCAAGAGCACATAGGTGAACGAGCAATCAACACCACCCAAAAAAAATACTGTTGGTTTAAAAATATTGTTGGTTTGATTTATCTTCTTCAAATTTTGGTTTGGTTCTTTTCCTCTCTTCTACCAATGCCTAAACCTCTTAAATTTTCCATTTTCACTATGACACTACTATGACACTCAGAGAAATGTTGTAATGTTATCTTATAAGCCAATATAATTGGTTGATGTAATACCAAATTCCTCTATCTATTGCCAGCACTCTCACGATTTGAATGTGATTGGTTTTATTTCGAATGTATGAACACATGGCCAACATATATGAAAAATCTAGAGACATAAACCAGGGTTTCAAAGCTTTCAATATATAAAGGAGATGTAAAGGTCGCGGGTCAAAATGGAAGGAATTTTGTTCTGAGTCAAAAAAAATTTAAATAAGGGGTCGCAGCCTTGAGTTGGTGCTTATTCTCATTTAATAAATCAAACAATGAGAAAGCAAAGGGTCGACTTGGGGAGGCAGTGGGAGACTTGGATTTAATTAAAAAATTTGAACCTAGCTATTAAAACGCTATTCAATTCCAAAACCAGGGAGGACGCAGGTAAGAAAAGGTATTCATTTTGTTTTAAATCAAAGCAAATAAAAACATCAGGCACAGTATATGAAGAGGTAGGAAATTGAAAGGTAATCAGCCAAGAGAGAAGACGGATTTTGAAAAGAAGAGAGGTTGACTTCACAAAAGGAGCCCGATGGGAATGAGTGAGGATGACATTAAAATAGGCATTGAATGAAAAAATCATGGCACAGTTGTGAGAAGAGAATTCTCAGTTCAGAGGAAGGCACCGAGTCTAAAGGAAGCAAGTAAATTCAAGATTGGGTGGTAAGATTTAATGGATAGCATGCCAAATTCAAATGGCATTTGAGAGTTAAAAAAACATTGGCAGTTTGAAAAGGAATAGTAGGCAGACCGAGTGGGAGAGGTGAAGCAAAAGAGAGCAGTTGAGGAAATATTAAGAATTCACAAGGGGAAGGTAGAGTTGTGTGATACATATTGTTGAGAGAAACACCAATAAATTTTGAATGTTTTGTAATTTTGAAATGCAGATTTGAATTTTGATTTGATGTTAAGAAAAAGCATGATTGTTTGAAAACCAGTTTCATTAAATCGATTTTATTATCTTTATCAACAACTCTCTATGTTTGTGAGTGAATTGGGAATGAAGGATGAATGCTTGCATAAATTGGTATTAGAGCAGGCAATGCTGAGCATGGAGAGTATCCACCAGGAACTATCAGAGTGAGTAACAGTTGAGGAGAGCTCAAAAGAATTGTTGCAAGTTTGTGTGGAGTCCCAAAAAATTGAGAGTTGAAGTCCTTGATTGAAAGAGATGTTGCCACGAAGAGGAAGACCCAAATTAGAGGCAGTGTTGGAACAGTTCCAAGACATGATAATGGATGAAGTTAGAAATTTGATATAAAAAATGAGGTGAGGTTATTTGTCAATAATACAAGAGAACCTAAGAATGAGGAAGAAAGTGAAGAGCGAGAGAAAGGAGGATAAGAAGAAGAATGGTTGGAGGATGTCAGACAAGAAATATTTTTGAGAGCTCTCTCAAGAACAATGAAGAGTAATAAGATGGATGTACTAAATTTTTCAGGAATGTTAAATCTAGATGAGCTAATTGATTGGATTGGAGAGCTAGAGGATTACTTTGAAATGGAGGAAATTAGAGATCCACAGTAGGAGAAGATATCCCAAACAAAATTGAAAGGGCATGTTGCATTATGGTGGAAAGGGTTGCAGAGAGAATGGGAAATAGGTGGAGATCCCCGGATAATGAAATGGAACTAGATGGTTACAAAGTTAAAGAGAAAATTCATTCCTAGCTCGACTAGGAAATGGAGTTATTTAAAAAGCTACAAAATATGAAAAAAAGGATATGAGTGTAAAATATTACATGAAAGAGTTTTACAGGTTGGCTATTCGATCGAAGAGGCATGAAATCGACAGGGAGAAGGTAGCTAGGTATGTGAATGGCTTATGGTTTAATATTCAAGATGAAATGAGTATGCTGAAAATTACCACAGTTGAGGAAGCATGCCAATATGCATTGAAGGTTGAGGAGAAATTAATGAGAAGAAAAATAAACAATTCCAAAATTCGGGGAAGATTTGCAACTAAAAAGGGGCAAGCGAGTAGCAGCAAAGGAAAGCAGGTTGAAGAAGAATTCAAGCCCAATGGAGTATAGAGATGGGCCAAAACACCAAAGAAAAGGAGGTATCAACAAGAGGACATGGTAGCAACAATAGAGGGTTTCCATATAAATGTTACCAGTGTGGAGAAGCTGATCATTGTGCTTTCAAGTGTCATCAAATACAAGAGGGAAACAAGAAGAGTGCAGTAAGGAATCACTTGGAAGAAGAGGATGAGGAACGTGATGCATCCCTGAAAGGTGAAGACCCAGAAGAAAGTGAGTCTCTCATGATGAGGAGAGTGTTGGTGAACCCAAATACGGTGGAGGAGGAACCATCCCAAAGAAGGAATCTCTTTCGGACTATGTGTAATGCTGGAGGTAAGTGCTACAAAGTTATAGTTCATAGTGGTAGTACGGATAAATTAGTTTCAGAGGAAATGGTAGAAAAGCTAAGTTTGAAAAGGAGTAAGCATCCTAGTCTATACAAAGTCTCTTGGTTGTGGAAGGAACATGAAATGACTGAGTGAGCAGTGTTTAGTCAATTTTTAGATAGGTTCTTATAGAGATGAGGTGTTGTATGACATGATGCCTAAGATTGTGTGTCATATGTTGTTGGGCAGGCCATGGAAATTTGACAGGGAAACCATCTACAATGGTAGGAAGAATGCACATATACCATTTGAAAACATGGATACAATTATATGTTGAGTTCTCTGAAGGAGAAGGAGAAATAGGTGAAAGAATCTAGCTCTATTATTTGTTGCAATGCAAAGAAGAAATGAGTAGAGGAAAAGGAACGAAGTGAGTACAGTGATTTGCAGTTGTTTAAAGGGTAGATTTCAAGGGGAAAGGGAAAATTGGATTATGATTTATTGCAGCAACACAATAAAGGAACAAAGAGTAGCAGCCCATGAGAATGTGGAGAGCATCGAGATGGACCAATGGTAAGAACTTGTTTAGAGAAACAAGATAATGCCAGTGGTGGTGGCTCGAGTGTTGAGGATGAGCTGAAGTGTAGAAGAGGGAAGGCTCCCATGGACAAGGAGTAGCGTTGAATCCAAAAAAAATGGGATTATTGTCCCATGCATCTTTCAATGTTCTTGAGTTTACCAACTCAAGGAACATTTCACTTACCTAGCGTGTCTAGTGCAGGAGCACACAGGTGAATGGGCAATCAGCACCACCAAAAAAAAATATTGTTGGTTTGATTTATTTTCTTCAAATTTTGGTTTGTTTTTTTTCCCTCTCTTCCACCAATGCCTAAACCTCTTAAATTTTCCATTTTCACTATGACACTCAGCGAAATTCTATAATGTTATTTTTTAAGCCAATGTAATTGGTTGATGTAAAGCCAAATTCCTCTATCTATTGTCAACACTCTCATGATTTGAATGTGATTGGTTTCATGTCGAATCTATGAACAAATGGCCAACATATATACAAAATATGGAGACATAAACTAGGATTTTGAAGCTTTCAATATATAAAAGAGATGTAAAGATCACGGGTCAAAAAGGAAGGAATTTTGTTCTGAGTCAAAACAAAATTTAAATAAGGGGTTGCGGCTTTGAGTTGGTGCCTATTCTCATTTAATAAATCAGACAATGAGAAAGCAAAGGGTCGACTTGGGGAGGCAGCAGAAGACTTCGATTTAATTAAAAGTTTTGAACCTAGCATTTAAAATGCCTATTCACTTCCAAAACCAGGGAAGACACGGGTAAGAAAAGGTATTCATTTTGTTTTAAATCAAATCAAATAAAAATATTAAGCACAGTATATGAAGAGGTATGAAATTGAAAGGTAATCAGCCAAGAGAGAAGACAAATTTTGAAAGGAAGAGAGGTCAACTTCATAAAAGGAGCCCGATGGGAATGAGTGAGGACGAGCATTAAAAGAGGCATTGAATGAAACAAGCATGGCACGTCTAGGAGAAGAGAAGTCTTGGTTCAGAGGAAGGTGCCAAGTCTAAAGGTAGCAAGTAAATTCAAGATTGGGCAATAGGATTTAGTGGATAGCATGCTAAATTTAAATTGCATTTGAAAATTAAATAAATGTTGGTAGTTTGAAAAGGAATAGTAGGAAGACCGAATGAGAGAGGTGAAGCCAGAGAGAGTAGCAGAGGAAATATTAAGAATTCACAAGGGGAAGGAAAATTTGTGTGATAAAGATTGGTGAGAGAAACACCAATAAATTTTGAATGTTTTGTAATTTTGAAATGCAGATTTGAATTTTGATTTGATGTTAAGCAAAAGCCTGATTGTTTGAAAACCAATTGCAATAAATGGAGTTTATTATCTTTATCAACAACTCTTTGTGTTTGTGAGTGAATTGGGAATGAAGGATGAATGCTTGCATCAATTCATTACATAGTGCACGTAGAACTTAATACAATATGTCTGTAGGACTTAATACAATGCTTTTATAAGTGGGAGATTTACAAAGAGGAGAGCCCTAATATATGCATGTATGACTTATGCATCTAGGATTTAGCCATTAGATGGTGGCATTGACATGCACATTCCCCCTCAATGGCATCACCTAAGGGGAAGCATGTATTTAAATTTGGAGCATATAATTCCTATAGGTCTTAGATTATGCATGTTAGGTCTTACATCTAGGATTTATCCATGAGGTGGTTTTATGCACCCTTCCCCTCAATGGAATCACCTAAGTCCAATCATTGCACAGAGGTTTTTATAACTGATGGCTAATATTTCAATACTTTTTTTCTTTCCCATAGCATTCATTTGCTTGAATAGAACTAGAGAAAAAAATTTATGATAAAATATTTTTTTTCTTAAATAGAACTGGATAGAAATTTTTATGAAAAAATACTTTCACTTGGGTAGAACTTTTATGATGGAATGCTTTCTCTCTATTCAGGTTCCCATGATCTCCAATTTTATTCTCTCTTTGAAAATGAGACTCTTTGATAAGAATAAAATAACTCCATTTATCATATAGTAATATTGTACTTTTAATAGTATCCAATTGAAGCTCTTCCATAAATCTTCAAAGCCACATTGATTCTTTAATTTTTCTACTTTTATATTTTGGGATTTGATTAAAAAACCATAGAAGACAACATTTTTTTAAAGTATTACACCATCCCTATAAGATCACTGCAACATTTACTTTAAAAACATGTTTTATGGTATATTTCCTATTTAAATAGAATCATCAACATGGCCAGTAACACAATAATCAAGTAAATTTGATTCTTGGTATAGGAATAATAAAGACCGTCATTAATTATACACATTTTTCATTCACCTATGATCATAAAATACTATTCCATAAACATAAGTATGAATAATTTTGATCCATAAAAAAATAATGGGTGAGTTATTCTTTCCAAGCTTGCTCCTCAAACAATTTATGAGGGTGATAGCCACCCAAATTGTAATTAGGTGATTTACATTTAATATTTCTTTTAGAGGATACTTGAATATCATAAAAAAATTAGTTAAAGTAACATTAAAAAAAGAAGATATAGTAGCCAAAAAATTGTAATAGATAAAATATAACTTTTAATATATTTATATTTATTACCTATTTTTATTTCATGTGTTTTGTTAGTGTGTGTTAGAATATATTTCATTTTGATTTGACGTGACATAAGATCAACTAAATTCTCAAATCAAATAGATAGAAAGATATGAAGGTTCATAATTTGCACACTAAAAAATCCTATAAGAGTTTTAATGGTAAATATAGAGTGTTTATGAGATAAGAAGTTCAACCCACAATCTCACTAGATGTTAAATTTTTTAGATCAAGAATTTATATTTTGAATTTATGTCAAATAAAATTTCAAAAAAGCATTTATTTTCCAAAGAAAACATGACTTTAAATTGGGATTGAAAACACCAAACATTATTAACATAAAAAATGTCATGTAATATATGTAATACAACTCCTTTGTCTAGTAGCCACTTATTATTAATGCTAAAGTTTTAACAAAAGAAAGGAGACAGATTGTCATGGGATGTGATGATTATAGCATACCAAAGACATGGGTGTTCACACAATTCATTTAAGTTGTTTCACCAAATGTAACAAACATGTGCCCAACTTGATTAATAGATTTTTCTAAAGAAGACAAAGCATGTTTCAAAATGAGAGTAGGGTATGCATATGTGATGAAAACCCTGATGAAATCTAGAAAAAAGAGCACTTTTTTTTTCAACATTACAATCATGATATCAAGTTAACTTACTACCACTATCAACAATACAAATTTATTTCCAACAAGAGCATTTACCATTTATGCATATAGCCAATTAAACCTTAATGCCAGTGATTAGAATAAAAAATCTAAGAAGTAAACCCAAAATAACAATACCTGAAACTTACCATAATTGCTCTGCAAGGTCATGTGGACTCCATGTCTCTACCTACCTTAGTTCGGTTTAGGGGTGCAATATGATCCCTCCATGTGTATTTAATCCCTATCCACCTCTCCAAGCAGATTTTATGGCCCGAGATGAGAGATTTGGAAACTATACCAACTTGTTTCATGCAAGGACAACATCCTAATGACCATCTACCCAAGGTGTTCCAACCATTACTAAAATAAGATACCACCATCGTAACCAGCTATATGACTTAATGCTACGAGGTATGTCTAGTTTTCTACCTACTTAAGCTTCGTTAGAAATTCTTTCCCTATCGTCCAACGGATGGCTAAACAAGAAAAGTGGTTCTTCACCAACATGTTGTTGGCTCCAAGGCCCAGATGCTCTTGGAAAAATCTATCCCACTATCCAAGGGTACGGCTAATAGTCCATCGGTGTAGTATGCTCCTTGACTCCTATCAATCTCGAGCATGGATAAGCTTATCATTGTGTGGACCATAGGATTTTCCATTGGTGATCACCTATAATGGATAGGAATAGCCTATGTGATCAAAGGATTACCACCTCGACCTATTCCCTCATAGGGTCCTACTACATCCATTGTCATAAAAGTTAGCGCCTACACCCAGCTTAGCCCTATAACTAGAAAAGAGGTTCCTAACTTAGAATAAGTAGGTTCTAACATAGCCACCTCAAGGTTCAACTACCCATTCTAGTGTTGGGATACATGCAGAGTTCCAAAACTCATTCCTTTCAAATTGTATGGTTGTTACTCAACCAAAGGAAGGTAGATATTTCATCCCAACTTAAGCCAACAAGGTAGTAAACATGCTACCCATATAGTGATGGTTTCTACTACCAGTTTCCTTGGCTCCAAAAAGGTGTTGTAGCTGATCAAGTTTAGTTACAACCATGAACAAGCTTTGAAAGGTGTGTATAGAGGAAGCATTACTCACTCAGTGTTGAGTTCTAAGCTCTGATGCCAAGATTTAATACCATTCACCACATTCTAGTCACACTATATCCACATTGGCATTGTATTATATTACACAACATCATAGGTATGACTGTAGCAGCAGTTGTTCAATAGTTTCTGAGTGAAATACTGACTGATTTCATGCTATGGACTTCCTAGAATAACAGGTCATACTTGAACTCAAAGCTGGTAAGAAGATTATTTACTTAGAAATCCAAATGACACACTTCTAATACCCATAATGTTTTACAATGAATTGCAGATTGTTAAGATGGTTGTTTCAAACTTTAACATTTTCTCCACTATGACTGATTTTTCAATAAGAGATGCATAGAAATTTATATCAGATCGATACTTCCTCAGAAATTGACTCATTGCTCAATGAATAGAGAGATTTCAACAGCATGGACTCAATCCCCTAGGTCTGTGGTTAGGAAATAACTAATTTGATCGAAACTAAAAGTTATTGTTGCTAGAGACTCAACACTGGACATTTGCAACTCAAAAATTCCTTTCAGTTATGCATAGCCATATAACAAACATAGTATTAGACATTAGCACGAAGTTACAGCCATATTGAGTGTTTAGCTCCTACCTATAATGCAGCACAGGTCTCAATATTGCTACAGCAATCTGGAACAAATGGTAACCAAGAGATATAAACACATACAGCCTATACGAATCCAAAAATGTCTCGCCAGAGCTATGTAGGGACTGATTAGAGCAGCCACGACCTAGTTCTTCCTCTGTTCTCTATTTTTTTTCTCCAGCACTCGTGGATACCCCCAAAGAAGGGGGATCGTGAGGGTTTTTAATGGCTAATGAGACTCCTTTTTCCCACACAAGCTGACATTTATGTGTCAAGTAGAGGGTCGCCATACTCATTTAATGGTATGAAAACTCTTGTGTTGCATATACACCATGTTTTTGCACGCAATGTCATGCCCATTTAATTTTGGGTGACCTTCTTGCTAGGTTTTTGATAATTGCTAAGACCTCTTATTTTTATTTTTCACCTACCCTTGATTTGTTTTCTTTTTCATTTGTGGCTTCCTACGCTTTTTAAATTTATTACCTTTCTTTATGGAATGCCTCCAAAGTATGTTTAATTTATTTAGACATTCCATAGCATATCTGCTCATTATTTTATTTTCATTTTTAGTTTTAGTTATTTTTATAGAGATTTATATTCAAGTGTATTTTATTTCGTTGTTATTTATTAGTTGTTTGTGTGGGGTTAATAAATACTATATTTATTTTTATACACGTTTATTCATTAATTTACATTATCGATGATATTTTAATGGCTATAATAATTTAACTACCATTCATGGTTGTGGAATTATCTCTTTAGACAACCTTGCATGCTCAAATATTAAGATTGTCTAACCACATACCTAACTATGTCCTAAATCAAGTAAACCTTAGGTTATGGTGAAGTTACCTATAGAGTTCATCATTGGGGTTTGGCTCTAATTTTACCCTTCTCTAATCACCATACCACATAATCCACCTCATCTTGCACCCCTAGTACCTGCATCCAACAACAAACCTCACACAATTCCACTAGTCGATTCATCAATCTAAGTCAGTATAAATTAAAATCAAGCATTTAAATTTAATCAAATATGACAAGGCTATGCATATATCAATTAATAGTAGCATGTCCAAAACATAATCATCATACTCATAGAATTTTATTTATCATAATAGGGTCATAAATCCTCTCCTAGTCCAAATTACCATGGAGCTAGGGGTCATGCTAGAAAATTACCTCGTCTTAGGAGATATGACATACTCCCCTCAGGATTAAGTCGGCTCAATTTAGTTAAACAAGTATGGATATTCTAGTTTAATTACATGTTCATCTTCACAAGTGGCTCCATATTCCCCATATTGGTCCCATAAGACCTTAACTTGTTGGATGGTTTGGTTTTATAACTAAAGGTTGGGCCTATCTATGATTGCAAGCAGTTCAAGGTGGATATCTCTTGCGCCTTCCACCTATAGTGCCTTCCAATCAATTACATGTGTTGGGTCAACAATATATTTCTTAAGCAAGGATGTACACGAAATACATCAAGAATGCGAGAGATAGATGGCGAAAGAGCTAGTCGATAAGCTACACAACTAATCTTCTCAAGTATCTCAAATGGCCCTATGTATCATGGAGCTAGTTTAGCAACCTTGCCAAACTTTATTGAGATTTTATGACATTTGACATGTAAAAACACCTTGTCACCTACTGAAAATTCCCTTGGAGTCCTATTTGCATCAACATAACTTTTTTGATGATCTGAAGCTTCCTTCAACATTTCCCCTATAATTTTCACTTGATTGTCATATTCTTGAAGGACTCTGGTCCAATAGTTACAGGATTTTTTAAGCTATACCATCCTACAGGTGTTTTGTACTTCCTTCCATATAATGCTTCAAATGGTGCCATTTGAATGAGGAATGGTATGAATTGTTATATGCGAACTCTACTAAAGGAAAATACTCCTCCCACTAAGTGGGTTGATCCATGGTATACATTTGGAGCATGTCTTCCATGATTTGGTTAACTATTTTTGTTTTACCATCTGTTTTAGGGTGGTAAGCAGTGCTAAAATTAAGTTTGGTACCTAATGTAGCCATAAGAGAGGTCCAAAACCTGGAAGTAAAAACTTATCTCTATCTGAAATGATCACCTCAGGCATCCCATGTAGTCTAATGACTTCCTTTATGAATCTTTTAGCTAAGAGTAGGGCATCATCCTTTACATTTCCTGGTATGAAGTGTGCTACATTCGTTAGTTTATCAACCACTACTAGAATACTATCATGTTGGTTCTAAGTTTTGGGAAGACCTGTCACAAAATCCATGGAAATCATTGACCATTTTTTCTGAGGCAAATCATGAGGATAGAGGGCTCCTATGGGATGACAATGTTCTTCTTTAACTCGTTAGCATTCAATACATTTGGAAAAATAACAAGCTATATCCTTCTTCATTCCTAGCCAAAAGTAGTGAGTTTTTAAATCCGCATACATTTTACTCACCCCTAGGTGTGCTTGATAAGGCACATTTTGGCCTTCTGTAAGAATTTTCAATCTCAAACCTCCCTCTTTTGGTACATAAATTCAATGAAGGTAAAAAAGAACCCCATCATATCTCATGTGATATTCAATTGAGTTAATTTTTCGCTACACTTTCCACTTCATTTGCTGACAGAAAGGGTCTTGTGCCTGTAATTTCTTGATATGTTTTGGCAATTCAAATTTTAGTTCCATGATTGCAGCTTAAGGCATCTGCAATTCAATTTTCTTTCCCCTTAACATAAGAAATGTCTATTGCATAGTTTCTTAGGAATTCCAACCATCTTCTTTTTCATGTATTCAAATCAGACTGTAGGAATAGATATTGGATTCCTTTGTGATCGGCGTTCAACTTGAAAGGTCTCCCTACCAAATAGTGTTTCCATACCTTCAAGGCATGCACGATTGCAACTATCTCTAAGTCATGGGTAGGATATTTGAGTTCATGATCCTTTAACTTCCTAGAATCAAAGGTGATCACACATCTTTTTTGCATTAGAACTCCACCTAACCCATCTAGAGAAGCATCCATCAATTCTACAAATTCTTTTTTTGGATCAAGCAATTGCAAGATTGGTGTGGTGATAAGAGCTTCCTTCAACTGTTGAAAAGAGACATTGCATTTCTCTTTCCATTCAAACTTCTTTCCTTTTCATTGAAGGGAGGTTATGGGGTTGGATATTTTTGAGAAGTTCTCTATGAACCAATGATAATACCCCGCCAATCCCATGAAACTTCTAACTTCAGCCACATTCTTAGGAATAGGTGATTATACAATTTCTTGTACCTTTGTTGGATCCACTACAATTCCTTGGGTTGATATGATATGCTCGAGATAATGTACCTTAGGCTAAAAGAAAGAGAACTTGGACAATTTCCCATACAGTTTATGATCTCTCAGCCTTTGCAAAACAATTCTCAAATGATCCTCATGTTCTTGTAGATTTTTAGAGTAAATTATAATGTCATCAAGGAATACTAACAAAAATTTGTCCAGATAGTCATGGAAAACATGGTTGCTAAGACTCATGAAAACAGAGCAGGAATTTGTTAAGCCAAAGGGCACTACCAAGAACTCATAGTGGCCATACCTAGTTTTGAATGTTTTTTTTGGAATATTCTCTTCCTTGATTCTTAACTGCTGATAACTTGACCTTAAATCTATTTTGGAGAAGATAGCATCTCCCTTCATCTAATCAAACAAGTCATCAATTCTACATAGAGGATATCTATTTTGAATGGTCATCTTGTTCAACATCTGGTAGTCTATGCACAACCTCAAGGTTCCATCCTTCTTTTTGATGAACAAAACTAGGGCTCCCTAAGGGGATGCACTAGGCCGAATTAATCCTTTCTCCATTAGATCTTGCAACTACATATTAAGCTCTTGTAATTCATCCATGTTCATTCTGTAGGGGGATTTTGAAATAAGTTCAGCCCCTAGGTCTAGATCTATTGCAAAATCCATCCATCGTTTAGGAGGTAATCATGGAAATTCTTCAAGAAAGACATCATGGTATTCCTAGAGGATTGGATGATCTTCGAAGCTAGGAGTTGGGTCCTCACTGCCCTCCTCTACCTTCACTATATAAATTTGTCTTCCCTTCAATGCTTCTCTCTTAGCTTGCATGGCTAAGATCATTCTCGACACTAAAGGTCTTTGGATTCCCTAGAGAGTCACAGGTCTCCCTTGATCATCTAGACATTCAATCTTCTTATTGTAGCAATCCAACTTAGCTTGATGCTCCTAAAACCAATCAATTCTTAGGCTGACGTCATAGGATCCTAACTAGGTGACCCATAGGTTTACCTTAGTCTTAATAATTCCTAAGTCAATTTCAGGTCCTTTGGACAGAACTTGATCTTTTGTGTCTTACTTGAACCAAACTCAACCTCCATCTCCTCTCGACTTAGACTCTTACGATCAATTTTACATTTTTGTATTACATTAGGAGATATAAAGCTATCTATGGCTTCTAAATCTTCCATAATAGAAATAGGTTGGTCGAAATGTGTACCTTGGAGCTCTATTACAGAGGCTTGTTGGTTTGCTTTCCAATTATCCATAGTTGCATAAATTCAAGCAATGGGATTGGTGGTCTTGTTTGGATTCTTGGGACACTCATTAATGTAGTGGTTTCCTACACATGTCCAACAACCATCAACCGGTCCTCTTTTGACTTCCTTTCCTCTCACAGGGTCACCCTGAGCCACTTGCCTGGATGATTTCTATCATTTATCTCCCTTGTCTTTCCAACTTTCTGACCCTCAATTCTCCCTGTAATTTTGACCCCTCTTAAACTGTCAAGAAGCCTTTCCTTTAGGCTTAGCTTCCTAAGAATATTTTTGTTTATTATCCAAGTAGTTGGAAGAATGGACCTTCTATTGGAATTCCTACTTGATTTTTTGCTTCTCCTCAACGACTAAGGCTACCTCCACAGTCTAGTTCAAATTTTTAGGTCAAGAAAGCTTGATGGCATACAAAACTTTTTTATTCAATCCCAAAATGAACTTGTTCACCCAATCCCCTTCTTCTTTCATAAAGGGCACATGTCAAAGTAGGTTCATGAACTTGGCCTTGTTCTACTACCAACAATCCCCCTTGACATAGGGAGTGAAATTCAATCATCTGTTGGTCTCAATGATGGGCAGACAAATACTCCTTATGAAACCACCTAAAAAACTTGTCCCAAGTCAACTAACATACATCATAATTTTTTATTTCCACCAGATGGTCCCACCATAGTGAGGCTTCACCTTTTAGCTAGTAGATGGTGATTCTAGCCTTGTCATTTGTGTTTAATTCTGAAAGACCAAAATATTTATTCATACCCATTAGCCAAGCTTCAAATGCATCTCCACCCCCAGTACCATCAAACTTAGGTGTTTGCATCTTTTACAATTCACAAATCATTGGGTCCTTTCCCACACCTCATTGTTGATCTGGCAGAGAGTGATTATATGTGGGAATTCTAGAGTTGTTTTCATGCTCCTAACTTATATGCTCATTGTGCTCTCTACTATGGTCTACAGTTCCTATACCAGTGTTTTGATTGGTTCCTTGCTCCTTTTTTCTTGTCAAATCCTCAATTTTTTGCTCTTGTGATGCTATCTTAGCACGAAGTGCATTCAATTCAACTTGTAACTCTTTAGCTATAGTAGGAGGTGAAGATTTCTCACCCTTACTCACATGTAGCATTTCAGCAAGGCTAGGGCTCGTTCCTCTCCTTATAGTTCTCCTCATTGCATCAAATTGATTCTGCGAGATAAAGGAGAGTATTATTTAATTTTCTTTGTTCTTCATTTAATCTTGTCTTTTATCAAATTTAGAATTATGGCAAAAATGCAAGACAACATATATGATTCACAACATTTAGAAATCCATTCTATTTAATTCTCAAAATCACCATAACACATTATTTGTACACATTATTGGTAAAATATATATTGATATATCTTCATATTCTTCATTAGTAGTTAATATTTGGTACATAGGTACGATGATGGTTATTTAATACTAGCTCATTGTATTTTACATAGTTTCAATTACAGAGTAGGTGCCTCCTCCTCGGGTTCTTCCTCATCTGAGGTTCCCATAATTACATACATATTAGCATGGACACAATTGTATTCCGCAATGGCTTCCTTAGAGAGAGTAGGAGCATTGCGTCCACAACTAAAAGGGAATTCCCTAATAGTCGAGAGTGTTTGGTTTTTGGGTTTGGTCATGGGCATCCCTTTGGTGGTTCATGACTCTCATTTGGTTTGGCCATTTACTTTCCTTTCTATAATTTCAGTCCCTTAATACTTTCTACCAATGGCTTTCAGACATGGTTTCAGTTTCAATTTTTGGTTGTGCAATAGTAGTGGTCTTGGATCCTTCTGGGTTATTTCGTTGGGGATGTTTTTTCGAGGCCTTCTTTCCTTTTCTTGTTCTTTGCAACCCATGACTTCCAATTCCAAACAGTCATATTAGTGCAAGGAAAGAGTGAGAACTTAGGTCCTAGTGACGAGTTCTAAGCTCTAATACCTATGTGACAACAACCCCAATGAAATCTAGAAAAAAGATCACTAATTTTTTTCAACATTACAATCATGATATCAAGTTAACTTACTACCACTATCAACAATACAAATTTATTTCCAGCAAAAAGAGCATTTACCATTTATGCATACAACCAATTAAACCTTAATTCCAATGATTATAATAGAAAATATAAGAAGTAAACCCAAAACAATAATACCTAAAACTTACCATAATTGCTCTGCAAGGTCATGTAGACTCCATGTCTCTACCTGTCTTAGTTCAGTTTAGGGGTGCAATATGATCCCTCCATGTGTATTTAATCCTTATCCACCCCTCCACATAGATTTTGTGGCTTGGGATGAGAGAGTTGATAACTACACCAGCTTGTTTGACGCAAGGAACCAATCTTGATGACCATTTACCCAAGGTGTTCCAGCCATTGCTAAATTAAGATACCACCACATAACAAATTATATTACTTAATGCTACGAGGTATATCCACTTTTCTACCTACTTAATCTTTGTTAGAATTTATTTCCTTACAATCCAACGGATGGCTAAGCAAGCAAAGTGGTTCTTCAGTGACAAGTTGCAGGTTCCAAGGCCCACATGCTCCTATCAGAATCTATCCCACTATCCAAGGGCACGGCTAACAGTTTGCCAGCGTAGTATGCTGCTTGACTCCTGTCAATCTTGAGCATGGATAAGCTTATCTCTATGCAGGCCATAGGATTTTTCATCGGTGATCACCTAGGATGGATAGAAATAGCCTACGTGATCAAAGGATTACCACCTCGACCTATGCCCTCGTAGGGTCCTACTCCATCTGTTGTCATAAAAGTTAGCACCTGCACCCAGCTTATCCCTATAAATAGAAAAGAGGTTCCTAACTTAGAATAAGTAGGTTCTAATATAGCCACCTCAAGGTTCAACTACCCATTCTAGTGTTGGGATACATGCGGGGTTCCAAAACTCATTCATTTCAAATTTTATGGTTGTTACTCAACCAAAGGAAGGTAGATATTCTATCCCAACTTAAGCCAACAAGGTGGTCAACATTCTACCCATTTAGTGATAGTTTCTACTACCATTTTCCTTGGCTCCAAAAAGGTGTTGCAGCTGATTAAGTTTAGTTACAGCCATGAATGGACTTCGAAATGTGTGTATAGAGGAAGCATTACTCGCTCAGTATTGAGTTCTAAGCTCTGATGCCAAGATTTAATACCATTCACCACATCCTAGTCACACTATATCCACATTAGCATTGCATTATATTACACAACATCATAGGTATGATTGTAGCAGCAATTTTTCAATAGTTTCTGAGTGTAATACATGACTGATTTCATACTATGGATTTCCTAGAATAATAGGTCATACTTGAACTCAAAGTTGGTAAGAATATTCTTTACTTAGAAATCCAAATGACACACTTCTAATATCCAGAATGGGTTACAACAAATTGCAAATTGTTAAGATGGTCGTTTCATAATTTAATATTGCCTCCACTATGACTGATTTTTCAATAAGAGATGCTCAAAAATTTATATCATATCGATACTTCCTCAAAAATTGACTCATTACTCAATGATAGAGATATTTCAACAGCATGGGCTCAATCCCCTAGGTATATGGTCAAGAAATAACTAATTTGATTGAAACTGAAAGTTATTGTTGCTTATATAAAGATTTATCATTTCTATAAGAATCAGAACCAATAACATTTAACAAACTCTTCTATTCAGCACTAGCATTGCATAGTAAACTAGAATAACAGCAATAAGGGTAATTTTTGAACATGATAGAGACTCAACATTGGACATTTGCAACTCAAAAAAAAAATTCAGTTATGCACTGCCATATAACATAGTATTAGACATTAGCATGATGTTACAACCATATTGAGTGTTTACCTCCAACTTGTAATGTAATGTAGGTCTTAATATTGTTACAGCAGTCGGGAATGGATGGTAACCAAGAGATATAAACACGTCCAACCTACAGGAAGCTAGAAATGTCTTGCCAGAGCTATGGAGGGACTGATTAGAGCAGCCACGACATAGTTCTTCCTCTATTCTCTTTTTTTTTTTTGTTGGGTTGTTGATAATTGCTAAGACCTCTTATTTTTATTTTTCACCTTCCCGTGATTTTTGCCTTATGCTTTCTTCTCTTTTTCTTGTTTGCTTTTTCATTTGTGGCTTCCTACGCTTTTTAAAATTTATTACCTTTCTTTATGGAAGGCCTCCAAAATATGTTTAATTTATTTAGACATTCCATAGCATATTTTTTCATTATTTTATTTTCATTTATTTATTTATTTATTTAGTTTTAGTTGTTCTTTATAGAGATTTATATTCAAGTGTATTTTATTTCGTTGTTATTTATTAGTTGTTTGTGTGGGATTAATAAATATTATATTTATTTTTATACACATTTATCCATTAATTTACATTATCGATGATATTTTAATGGCTATAATAATTTAACTACCATTTATGGTTGTGGAATTATCTCCTTAGACAACCTTGTATGCTCAACTATTAAGATTGTTTAACCACATTCCTAACTCAATCCTAAATCAAGTAAACCTTAGGTTAAGGCGAAGTTACCTACAGAATTTTTCATTGGAATTTGGCTCTGAGTTTACCTTTCTTTCATCATCGTACCACATAATCCACCTCATCTTGCACCCCTAGTACCTGCATCTAACAATAAACCTCACACAAGTCCACCAGCTGAGTCATTATAAATAAAAATCAAGCATTTAAATTTAATCAAACACGACAAGATTATGCATATATCAATTAATAATAGCATGTCCAAAACATAATCATCATACTTATAGAAGTTCATTTATCATAATAGGGTCATAAATCCTCACCTAGTCCAAATTACCACGGGGTTAGGGGTCATGTTAGAAAATTACGAGACTTAGAGGGTATATGACAGAATATCCATAAAGCATAATAGTGTTTTTATCAGACGTAGTTGCAAGTGCCTTTGTCGACATGTATCCAAAATACGAAATCATAAACAAGGCACATGAACTATTTGATAGAATGCCTCAAAGAAATATGTTCTCATGGACTGCACTGATTAAGGCTATGCACAAAATGAATTTGTTGAAAGAGCATTAGAAACTCTCAAAGAAAATGCAATTGGAAGGTGTTAAAGCCAAACACCGCAACATTTTCCATCATCCTTCCTGTCTATTCCAAAATTGGAGCTTTAGAATAGGGTATTGACGTCTGTCAAAGCATGAAGGGTACAAGAATTTTGTTAGAGATTGTAGTTGCAACTCCCCTGGTAGACATGTATGCAAAATGTGGAAAGATACACAAATTATTTGAAATTCTTGGCACAGTTATGCCCCGCACAAAGGCTAGACAACGGTATAGAATGTTTGGCAAAATTGCAAGACTCCCAAGAAGGGCATTTGAACCATAACTAGGCCACGACCACTTTACAAATAATATAAGGCCTCCAAACTTTACCTTGGAATGATATAGCATGGGATCGCAACCACATTATGTAAAGATCGTGACCTTTACACTTAGAATGTATAATATTTGAGTGAAATTTAATACATTTGAAATAGACTCCTCTAAAAGGAAGATATTGACATATTAAATAGATCATAATTTGAAAGTGTGTATGCATAGTAAAGAGGGCAAAGGTTTTAAGGGATTGAGGAATAGGCTTAAAGTTTAGAATAAAGATATCATTAAATTATTTTATTTCAAGTTTTTATAATTTTTTAAATAAAAGAAATTCAAGTGTTTGTAGATCTAAATTTATTTTGGAATGTACATTATAGCAATGATTTCTATAAGTGATTATGTAGGCAATGTGGTGTATCTAGGAACTTAATTAAAGACTTTATATCCACATAGTTCGTCACCCTACTAAAGTCAATTGTAGTTGTATTTAAAAAAGGTTTGGGATACATGTGTCAATTACTACATAATTTAGAATATGATTGTAAATATTTCAACAAAAATGGAATATGACTTGCTGATTTTAATGTCCCCTTATAGTTGCATTGACGGATGTTATTTCATGTTATTTTTAAAAAGTCATTTTGATGATCTCTAGATCATATCCCTTTTCATACATTCAAAAGCTAGTTTTGCAAAAAATGACCGTAAAGAGATCAAAGATAATTAAATGCTCGATAATATATTTAACATGGGAAAATGGTCTATTAATATGAGTATATTCCATTTATTTATTGTGGTGATACTTAGAAGGAATAAGATAAAAATATCTAGTTATGTATGTGGTTTTGCCCAATACAAATTGTGTTGCTAAGTGTGATTACAAATCAGTATACACCATTAAAAATCTAAAAAATAAAATAAAATGATTAATTTTAAAATAATAGGTAAGGAAGATCATATGTATTAGAAAAATGGCCTTATACATTTGTTGTTGAGCATAGAGATGTTTATCGTCAAGTTCTTCATATCTTTTAGTATAACATGTAAAAATGATTAGTATAGCCTAACCTACTCTAATACCATGTTAAAAATTAGAATCTTAGGATACTAAACATTATAAATAAAATATAAAATAAATAAAATGAGAAATATACAAGCATAGATTTTACACATTACACAAGATATACATGGGGAAAACCTTTTCAAGTAAAAAATCGCATAAAGCATAATTTTATTAAAACACTTACAATACTAGTCTATTATATAACATAGACCGAACTTGGGGAACACTTCTCCATACTTCCACATGGCCAATAATACCTCATGTGCATAGTGATATACTTCACTATATAATCTTCAAATTCATCATCTCTCAAATGAAAGAGAACATCCTCAAATATAGGAGGAAGGATGACATAATACTTGAAAGGGTATTAGTCACACCTATTCAACAACCCCCATTCATAAATAGTCAATAATCTAATTATTTAGACTATAATTATTTCAAATGGGATATGCTTAATAAGCATATAATATATAAGGTTTTATAACCTTATATTAGAACAATATATAAATGTTTTAAGTGTATGACCCCTAATAACATTATGTTCTAACAGTTTCCCATGAGAGAAACCTATTCAAATAGCATAAAATAAATTTTCACTGATAAGAAGGTTGTCCAAAGAGAGTTTCAGATGGGAGCTCTTCTTCGCATATGGAACTCCAAATCAAACGATAGAAGAAAAAATGGAAAAATTTGATGCTTTTGGGTTGGACCTTATCAAATTGTTAAAGGATGAGGTCAAGGCACCTTTTAGCTTATGAATATTGATACAAAGTTCATAAAGCTACTCATTCATGGTCAGTATCTTAAGCACTACTTCTCTTGAGGCCTGATTTTGGGAACCTTTGTACATGCGTTTTTGTCATTTTGTCGTTGCCCATGTTTGTCATGTGTTTTTTCTTGTAAGTGTTGTGTTGTTTGTCTTTGTGCAATCATGATCCCTATTTGACCATGATGAAGTATTTTTATCCCAATATGCTTTCAATCCCATTTTTTCTACTATTGGAGTTCTAAATTCTCATTGTGCATTCAAGAGACACACATCCCAAACTAGAGCCAATTTTTACACCCCATTTTTATTTGTCTCATTTCCTTTTATTATGCTCTCATATTGTGCATTTGAGCTTATTTGACCAACATTGATAACCAATTTGAGACATCTCTTATTGGGTCTCCATGTGTCAATTTTGTTTGATTGTTTTCCTTTTCTATCCCCCATGTCATACCATGTGTTAAAGGTTGCTAGGGTCTCAAAAATTGTAAGTGTGGAGATTTTTTTGTTCAACTTTCTAAGTATTATGTTGAATATTAGAGTTTCAAAGTTTCCCTTCTTAGTATTCCTTTCCACCCAACTCTACCTTGTTCCTTTCTTCCTATGAAGACATAAAATTTATCCTTCCCAACATACCTTTCCTTAAACCTCTACTTTCCCTTGATTTTTTTGAGTTTTCAAACTTTCTCTTACCATCATTCCTTTCATCCAAACCTTCGCCACCTGATCCTTATACTAATTCACCCTTCAATGCTAAATTTTTAGCCATCCCCTTAGCAAAGCATTGTTTCCTTAGTACCCCCAACCTCCAATCCTTAACAATTTTCACTATGTTACATAATCAAGATCATGAGTTCAGATATATCCATATTTAGGTACCTAAAAGAAAGAATTCTCGTGACACTTGAATCTCAATCCCTTGATCCTTTGCACTAAGTTACCTACCAAAGCTATATTTTTGGCCTTCCCTTTTCTCAGGAATGTTTTCCTTAGTACCTTTAATCCTTGATTTCGAATAACTTTGTTCATGTGCTCTTCTAGAGTTGGGGATGTAGAGATACCTATATTTGTTTACTTTAAAAATTAATAATTCCTTACTCTTTACCGATGAATCCTTGACAATGTTATGGGTTCTGAGATATCCTCAAATAGGTCAATCTTTAAAACTCTAAAACTCTTGAAATTTGAAGATTTCACTTCCACCTACTTCCCTACACAACCCAAGTCATCAGTATTGACTTAATAAGAACCTAACAATATCCAAATGAATTCTCCCACTTGGAAATAATTATTTAATCCAAATTTATAGATTGAAAGAGAATTATAATAATAAAAGATGAAGGTCCTTATGTTATAATTAATTTGACAATTGAACTTTCATACCCTAAAGTCCTCACACCATCTCTAGGCTACCATTTCAATAAATTTAATGGGTTTTTCTCTACCTTACACACTCAAGTCAAAATATTTCATTAAAGGTTAGAATAATGGTGATCATGAATATAATAATTTTCTCACACCTCCAATTGCCTCCGAATATCTTAAGGAAACAATTTATGCATAAGGGAATTGATGCTAATGACATCAAATGTATGGGTGTCCTATGTGATAAAAAACAACAATGGATATTTTCCCCATGTCATTTGAATGTATTAAATGATATATTTCCATATTTTTGTTTTTAAAATGGATGGAAAACTTAAAAGGGTCATTTTCAAAGCCAACAAAAAATAGATATTCACAAGAATCCCTAGGGTTTCAATTTTTAGTTCTAGGTATCATTTATTTAGTATTTTGTTGATGTGGTTTCATCCAAACTGTATAAAAAATTCCTTATAACCTTGAAATAATGAATATAACCTATAAATTCAATCTTGATTGAACATCTTTGGGTGAATTATGTTCATTTTTTATGTACTTATAAATATCTGGTCAAGCAAAGGATCATAAAATATCCACAAATATTTTGTGAGGTATCTTTTCTAAATTATAAAATAATTTTTCATGTTTACTTAAGGATTCCTAACCATTTCTCACTTAATAGTCTATAATTATAGATATAGGTCTTTTGTGAGTGAAGATGTATGAAATACAAAAGACATAAAAAAAAATAAGATAAATATATAAACCAATTACCCAAAACTTTATATATTTCCTATCTCCTTGATTGAGTTGAAGTGATGCACCCTTGTCACTTGATTTGATCCTTTGGTTGTAATGTGGATTTTTCTCACACCATCATAACCTTGACAAGATGAGATTATGATTATGATTTTAGCATGAAAGGGTTAATAATAATAGATAGGAAACACTTCAATTTATAAATTTTTGGATGATGAAATGGAGGGTTAAAATGCATTGCAATATGAAGGATCAATATTGAAGGAGGGAGCTTGAGAAGATGGAACATGGCATAGAGAAGAGGGTTAGGTGTGCTCACACATTTATGAAAACCAACATAGGGTGGTCATAAATGTGACAAGTGGGATATAAGTGGCAAGTGTAAAAAGGGTGGGAATAAGTGTGATTGACATGTAGGTGAAAAAGGAAAGATTAGGGTGGCTCATAAATGTCATGTGTAAGACTAGGGTGGCTCTATGTTTAAAAGGGGATCTCACACATATGTGAGAAACTAATAGGTTATTTGGTCAAGGATGACATGGAAGGTGATGTTGACTTGTGAGTGCTCACATGTGTGGGCATTGAATGGGGATATGGGCACTTGTCACAAGACTAAAAGTTTGGGGATTTGGAAGAATTAAAAAATGGATAAAATATTAATGATGGTTAGGGAATGATTAATTAATCAATTATAATCAAAAAATTAATGAGTGAGAGCTAAGATTGAATTTAATTAAACTATTCAATCTTTGGAAAGAATTGTTGTCTCCTAATAGTGCATCCTTGTTGAGTAAACTCAGCCTATTGGTGAAACATTGGAACTTTTCTAGGTTGTGGGTTACCTAAAGTATAAAAGAACCTCCAAAGTAAGTTGGCTCTTATGGTACTCACCTAAAACTACTTCTTGTTGGGAAAAGGGTAAGAAAGACTACATAAAATAAAACCTATGACTAAGGTGATGCACCAAATTTATTTTCAAACTTGCACAACTGCTTATACACATAGTTTCAACCAACAACAAAGCTTGATATGCACAACTCAATACCTATATGCTTTTTCATAAATATTTCATAAGGAGGATATAATACATACAATCCTAGAAGGAAAAAATACTTTTCACAGCTCGAATCACTTGCATCTCAACACAACTTATAACCTGCAACATACATATTTTCTGCAAAAAAGTGCTACTAATGAGACACAACAACAAGGAATGAGATAAATTCACAAGTAATTGCATCAATCATTCAAATGCACACAACAAAACAGAAAATTAAGGAGGAAAAATTGCTTATCTTCATTGATCTCCAAGGTGTAAACTACTATACATGTCTGTCCAAAATGAGTTACAAATACTGTCTTCTACTGAAAAGGACTTCAAAAATCACAATGTAGACAAAATAAAATAATAAGAACTAACTTCAAAAATGAATTTTGAAGTTACTTATTCTTTTCCAAATGGTTGCACAAAAATAGGAACTAGAAACTTCCTTGGTCATGTATAACCAAAAAGCCTAAAATCTAGCGCCTAAACCCACTCCAAAAAGCTTCAAAGATGAAGAAAAGGTCAATCCTTGACCTCACCTATCATAAAGGTATCAGAAACTACTCCTGGATGCTCTCAATTCCCTTCAAAACTAAGTAAAAAACACCCCCTATATTCTTAGCACTTGTCTATCAACTTCCTCCAACCTCCCCTATATGCTTGGCATAAACCATATGTCTCCAACTATATCTTCTTTGACTATATCTTGAAAGCAACGTATCCCTATCTTGTATCATACACAATCATTAAATAAAGTAATTTATAACTGCATCACTTTAATCAATGTTGCTTTACATTTTCAAATTAGTTTCACATTTATGCAAAATAAGGCATGACGCGGTCATGTTTGGAAAGGCAATGCAGAATACAAAGTTATTAAGGGGACACATCCTAATTTCTAGGCATATGCACATAAGGTGAAGGTATTAATCATTTTTTTCAAATGTTAAAAGAAAGGAAAAAATGCCTTTGAGTTATCGAAAAACTTAGGGTTTTCAAACACTAGTGACAAAACTCAAACCAAAAATTCAATGCATTTTCATTTTGCATTGCAACCTTTTGGAACTATGAGATTCATCGACATAGGGTTTTGACTTGGTCTTCCATGGAGGTTTCAACTAGAGTTTGCATGTATTTTTCATGAGAAATTGACAAAACAAGCTTGGGTAAGCTCTATGTCTGTATAAAATATACTTTTCTTTTCAATATTTGTGGGAAAACACTTGTTCTTGAGCTCTACTATACTAAAATGATGAATATATTGTCTTTCTGTGCATTTGTTCATGCTTGCTCAATATCTGTAGAAAAAGGTAGAGAAGTTTCTTTCCTCTTTTATGTTATTCACTTGGCATTGAAAATAAAGAAGTTCTTTGTACTCCATGGCCATGGCTTTACATTCTTTGCAGGTATTGAAGGCTTTATTCTCACTTTGTGGCCGAGCTTCTCCATCTTACTATCTTGAAAAGACAACAAAATCTCCCTTTGCTTTCCATTTTTTTCATGGCTCGGCCCTAGATTTTATATGCAAATGCATTCTGTAGCTTTAAAATCTATGATTTTGCCTTAAATACCTATAAAAAACTCGAGGGTTTTCATTTATGTACACAAATGAGGGTTATTATTCTATGCAAAACTATCACCTACAAGTACTCATGCATTCTAGAAAACTTCTTATCAAAAGGTCATGGCTCTATCTCTTGACACATCTTTTTGGCTTTTCCTTCATTGTATCAATGGTTTTCTCTTATATTTGAACTTACTTCAGCATGTTGATGTATTAAACATGGATGGAAACACATGTCTTTCAATAAGAATTTTGTATTTTGGGATAAAGATGCTTGAGTTGCAAGTCATAAATGAGTATACTCAATATGATGATAACAATGGTTCATCTCAAGCCCTTTGTCCTTAATAACTATTAATGCCATGTTTTGACTTGGAATTGCTAGGACATGATCCACCCACATAACTACCCCTCACAGTCAAAGATGATTGTTCCTTCACTGTTTGTTGTCCTTATGGTGCAAGTAATGGCTTCCACTATCATGTGATGGCATGCATTGTATTATAGATTTGGGACTACTCCCCTATTCCTTGAAGAGCATTGTCATCAGGTTACTAATAAGACTATCTTTTGAATAGTCTTTGTGATTGTTTCTATGCATAGAATCATTGCTTCTTTACTCATTATGGTTTCATTAAGTAGATGTTTATCATTCAGGATAGTGATCCACCAACTCACTCTCATGAGTGATGAGTATTTTCTCAATGTTGACAAATAATATGAGTTTACATTCTTATCCCTCTTAAAACACAAGAAGACAACATGCTAGGCTCAACCCTTGTGGGAGCCCATTTTACTCCAAATGCTATGATGTCAAATGAAAATGATCCAGCAATGAAATTTCACCTATACCTACACAGTGAACAAACATGTTAGATAAAACAATGAAACACAGTATATGATGGATGTTCACAATAATCCTCTACTTTTCTTGATTCCTATGATATTGCAAACTATTTCAATGTGTTATGAGAATAAACTATATGTTTTTTTTATGTAGCATATGTAGAGAATATGGTTCTTGAGCTCTAACACGGCTTTCTTCATCTCTTGTAGGCATTTCAAGTAGCAACAGGTCAACTTCTGGAGCAACCAAGCGAGAGGGATTGAAGCAAGGATGCAGCAATTCAACTTGGGGTTTATCATTCAGGAAATGACGGATCCCTATTCCTCTCATATGATCTTTCTTTTATATCTTCAAATGTATATTTTATTTCTTCTATTAATAGTTATTTCCACGGCTTGTGTGGGACACCATACATTTGTAATTATCAATAAAAGACAGCATTTATAATGCAAAACTTGTGCAATCTTTCTCTTGTATACATTTGTGTAATGAACTACAATTTATTTGATAATACTTTTGTGAATATAAATGGAACTTAGCAAAATTGAATGTTTACCTTCATCTTTATTTCTCAAAAATTATTGTCCCATCTCTACCTGATTCGGCTGGAAGCTAAATTAGGTAATAGGAATAAGAAAGTGTAATTAATTAAATGGAACCAAAAATAATTAACTAAATAATAACTATTGAGTTATGAAAAATCATAAATAAGATAAAATTGGAGATATCATTTAATTAAATATTCATTTAATTAATAATAAAATAGAAAATTAATTTTTGAGGTGTCTACAGTGAGATCTTCATTATAACATCACCATTGGTTTCTATTTTACATCTTTTGGATAAATTTAGTAACTTTGTACCTAACTCAATATAGGCACTCATCTATTATTTTCTCATGATAATCATTTATTGTTAAAATTTTCATATGTTGTGAAGTGATGAAATTGGTTGCAGGGAAGACTAGGATGGTTTGGCTAGCATCAAAAATAAGTATTAGATGTATTCCTCAATTGACCAATGCTTAAACACTTAGTATTTTGGAGTGGGATTTGGATTACTTGCCCGTCTATCCTCATCTGAAAAATTTGGATGGAAATAAATTGCAAGATCTTCAATGATGCCTCTATACCATTGAAAAATCCAAAAGAGATAATTGAATGAAATATTTGTGAAGTGATGAATTCTTGTGTTTTAACTCAAAAGAAATAGATGTTCACATTGTGGGATGATACAATAATGAAGAGATAGGGTGGCCTCAAATTTTGAAAATGATTTCAATTTATGGGTAAGTGCACCAATTTGTGAGACAAAAATGGCTCTTAAGGTGCCCCTTTTTTTCTAAAATCAGAAAAGTCTGATGTTCACAAGAAAATGAAGATAGTTACACTCTAAATGTGAATATGCAACAAGAACTATAGTTGTAGTGCTCTAAATCCACTTTCTAAGCTACTAATTTTTTTTTAAAATAATGAAGATTAAGGGTTTGAAAAAGTGGGGACACCAAAATTGGTCTTGTTTTTATCAAAAAAAATAGTATAGCATCTATTGTGGCCTCCCTAAAAAGTAAACTTTTTTTAGAATTTCAAAAAATAAAGCGGTGAGAAATTAGCTAACACCACGTAGTTTATCCCAAATTTTTTGGCTAATTTTTTAATGAATATATAATATTTTACGAATCTTTGAAGTGGAAACATCCTGAAAAGCTAAAATTTGAGCATCCTCCCCCCTAAATTTTTTGAAAACTAATCAAAAATAAATTTTATTCTATTTTCATTACATGTAGAATGGATTCTAGTCTATAAAAATGTAATTTGTTTCAAAATTTGATAAAGGAGTAAAAATCTATACCAAAACTAGCACATGTTGGTTTTTGACAAAAAAATGGAGGCACTAACAAGAGAAGTTATAGATGAAAACCTTAACATAATCAAAATGTAAAAAAAATTATATGTTTAGATAGCTAAGAGAGAGCCTAACGTCATCACCAATTCTCTATAAACTTGTATGTAAAGATGTGCAAACCTAATGGAGAGCATGGCCAAAAATGTGTGAAATTTTGTTACCCTTTAAGAAAATCACGTCTTTGGCATGAAATGGTCGTCCAACCCTTTGGGTTGGATTCCCAAGGAAAAATCCAACCCTTTTGGTTGGCATTTCCCAATGTAACTCATTTGGAAAGTGCCAAATTTGGTGCTC
>VDFB02105785.1:360430344-360480913 GCA_007258455.2 Sequoia sempervirens
ATCTACTAATTAATGAAATTTGACATGTTGAAAACTAGAATGTGCATTATAACTCCAAGAGATTTGAAACCACTCTCAAACATCCTAAAACTATATACATGAAGTATGACTTAAAGTATAAGAAATTAAATATCCATATGTAAATGTCAATTTATGAATTAAATGTTTATTTCATGTATAGAGTTTCCCTGGAAGAGAAAGAGAAATTAAAAAGATAAATGAAAGAGAGTCTAGAAAAATGCATTCGAAAAAGTCATGCTTCACATTTGGTGAGCACAAAATATTTTTATTTCCAAATTAGTTGCATTTTGAAATATGGATCCTTAGGCTAGGTCATTCAAGCCATTTGGTGAGTACCAAATTTGATGCTCACCAAATGGTCATTTCGGGTAAAAAATAAAAGTGACCTTTTTTTGGGTCACAAATTGGTGCACATACCCTTGTGACCGATTTGAAAGAGATAAGGAAAATGGCATGGTAGAGAATGCCACTGAGTGGGAGGATCAAACTCAATTTCAATGGGGCTTCCAAAGGTAATATGGGGAGGTTGGGAGGTGGTTTCATAATAAGAGATGATTTTGGAAAATTGGTTGGAAAACATCTATCAAATTGCTTAAAGGCTTGAATAATGAAGCAAAATTGAAGCAGTATCTAAAGATTTACAACGGTGTAAATCGAAAGGCTTAAAAAAAGGAGATTGAAGGAGATTTGTTTCAATATATTTTAATGCAATTAAATAAAATCAAATTCCAAGTTGGATATTTCAATCGAGACTAGATAGTATTCAGGAGTTGCTACAAGGATTGGAATATTTTAAATTTTACATGTATATCATGATTCAAATATGACAGTAGACTTCCTGTTGAATTGGGGAGTTTATTAGTCCAATAGATATATTACCACAAACAATTCTTGCACCTGATTGGGTTTGGAGGTCAACTAGAATTAGAAAAGATAAATGAAAATTGAAGGAGAGGACAGAAAAAATATTGAGATTACAATACTTTCATTAGAGTAGGTGGCAGAAAAAAGGTTTGTTTTAAGGTACTAAACTATACATAACAATGCAAGGAAATCTCATGTTTGGGAAATGTTTAGATCCATAAGATATACTCAAATTCTTCAATAGTGAATTTGACAAAATATTTCAATAAATTTTGATAGAATTGGTAGATAGAAACAAGAGTGAAGGGAGAACAAAAGGATGGAAAATAGGGGTATCACAAAGCTATTTTTCCCTATAATACAGAGGGTACAAAGCCTCAAATCAAGAGACTATTTCAAATAAAGAGCAATGGGGTAGATGAGGTTGTTCTAAAAAATTTTCAGAGCTAGTAATTTGGATGGAAAGCATGTCCACGGAAATAAATTTTATGAGCTATTCTTCACAAACTTGGTTCAAGCTAGGGGGGAAATATTTGATGAAGGTGCTCATTGAAAAAAAAAAAAATGCACGTACTTAAGGCCAAAATTACTAGTAATCATCTCCATAATTGTTGCACAACTAAAGGAAGGTTGAATAGATGGAATATTTGACAAAAACACAACAAAATAGAAGGGGAGAACCACTAAAGCATTGTGACAATTTTGGGAAAGTATTAAATGTGTGAACATGGAAACTTTCTTTTTATACTTAAGTAACTATGTTGATTTTGTCACTCCTACACAATCTGTGTGTAGCTAAGTTGGAAAATGGGATTCAGTCCCTAATGGAATTGAAAGAACCAATGTACTAACCCATATGGGCATATGCAATATTTTCTTTTTTTATAAATGAAAGGAAGCTACCTCCTAGTAGTGCTTATTTACCAAAAAAAATTAAATAGGAACTAGATTTCTAGGTGTCTACATTTTTCCCCTCGTTGATACATCACAACTGAAATAAGTGATGTTGTGTCAAAGAAAAATAATATGCTCTAATTGAATGGAAGAAAAGATGCTAAAATGGTGCCCCTCAAGAGGTCACTTGGAAAAAATATATTTTTGAGGGAGCTCTCAAAAAGAAGAGATGAATGCTTAGAGAATAAAATAAGTATTATCGGGGTAGATAGAAGAAAAAGGGCATGTTATGGGGAAATGACAAAAGAAAATGGAACAAGGGATGTAAATTTTAGGACCTCTAGGCTATTGAAGGGATAGCTTAGTTTAGCACTTTTGTTAGGGTTGTAAAATCATAATGATTTTGCTACCTAGGTTTAGTTGCTAGAATAGAAATTTTCCTAGCAAGGAGTAGCGCTTTTCATATATTAGTGATGTCGGGTTGGGGATTAGCCTTTTCTAGGATAGTGATTTTGATGGGAGGTGTAGACACTTAAAAATTCTTGATTGATATTAGGCATATGATTCTAATTAATTAACATCATTTTCTCCTAAATTAGTTTTACACTAACCAAATAATTAAATAATCTTTATTATTTAGTTAAATTCATCAATTTCTACTATTAATCCAATAATTAAATTTATCAAATTAATTCATCCTCTTCTCACTAATGTCCATCCCATTTAATTAAATAAATTAAATTATTTAATTAAAACATTAAAGTCCTCTCATTTGATTAAATATCAAATTATTTAAAACAAATGTCACAAACCCCTAACCCACTTAAGTTGATTAATTCTAAATTAATTAGCTCATAATCCTCATTACCCATTTCTCTAACATTTAACCTCACCAAGGTTAATCAAACCTATGATCAACTAACCAATTTGTGCATGAAAATCACTTCTTTTAATTAACTAATTAGCCTATTTTCCTCACAAAAGAATATTCTTTAGAATATTCCTCTCAACCACCCATTCATAAATTTCCCTCCAAAAGCTTTTAAAGCCTCTTACAAAGGCCTTAAATGCCTCTTACAAGATCATTTAACTCCACTTACATGCCATCTTTTCCCTCTTATATCTCAACCATATTCATTCAATTCTTTTACATTCTCTTACAAATCCACTTATATGCCTTAACTCTTCACATTCTTCAAAATGTGCTCCACACACATCCCCATGGCTTTCATTAGCCTTGTGACAAGTGTCACAATTCTATTGGTCCCCATTTTAGTCCCAAATCCTCCAAATTCATCCCTTCTTCAATCCTTGAGTCCTAAAAATAGAGGGCTTCTCTATTGAATATGGATCCACAATCTAATGCAATCTTACTATAGGCATATTCATCCATAGCAATCACTCATTTTCATCACTTCAACTAGGTTATAAACACATTTGCATCACAATCACATACACTTAGAATCAAATAATCTTGGAGCTTATCAAAGGGATTGGGAAAGGGCCACTTTCCCCATCAAAGTGACGACACTAATCACCCTATGGGATGGAGGTTTGATCTACTTAGTTTGTTTACATGATTTCATTTTTTTTGTCTTTGTTCCTTTTTTCATGTTTTCATCTCATTGTTTGATCAATAATTTCATAAGGGATGATATTTTTGCTTATTTGAATGAGTAACCTTGTTTATGTTGTCCTTCATTAGCTTGGTGCAAATTATCATCCACGGGAGGGATAAGCACTTTCACTAAGATAGTGCTTTTTATGGGTTAGCATTTACACAAATTAGCACTTTCACGGTTTGGCAAAAACAAGGATTAAGGATAGGGGCCTATATTTTTTGTTGAAATTAATGAGTGGCTTTGAATGAAATGTAGGAAATTCTACCTATACTGTATTCATGATAGAGACATCCTCTTATGATGAGGTTAGGAACTCATTTAATAAACATGGATTGGATGTTTTTGGCTATCATGGGATTGGTTAGAATTGGTTAGAGATTGGAGATTCACACACAGTAGGCAATGATGATAACACTAGTGGAGCATTTGAATTCAAAAACTAGCACATTTTTCCTACATGTGGGGGAGATGCTTATCAACCTTAAGGATGTATAAAGGATAGTTTGTATCCCCATCCAAGGTGACTTGGTGGACTATGACATTGTGATTCTAAGTGAGCTACTTGAAGCAAACTTTTATGATTAGATATTTTTTGATCAAAGGAGAAAAGACAAATTTTGGACTTGCGGTGGCTACTCTTCCTATATTTCCTCTATATTTAGTAGGGTTGATTAGTGGAGTACTAGTCCCATATTGGAGATTGAGTGGATTTCCTATCGGTGGGGGTGTGTGTTATATTGTATATATATAAAAGTACAATGTATGGCTAGGGATACTACATACGGAACACCTATATTGAGATATGCATATGGTTTTATATAGAGGAAAGAAGAGTCGAAGGCTTGGGGTAACCTTACTACATGTGTGGGCATGGGAGTGCATTGCAGTGTTGAGACTAGTATCCATGATGTAATGAGTAGTGAAGTATCCTTATGTGTATCTTTATGTTGGTGTTATCCATCACACACATATGGGAGACACATGGAAAATTGGTAGAGAGTATTGGATGATATGTATGATGTGACATGGTAACCCTTTTGGTTGTATGAGACATGGTCAAATGATGATCACTATGAATGGTGATGTTAGACTGACACAAACACAAAGAACAATCACACAACTAGTCCATTATGCAAGCTAAATCAACATTCCCCATGGAATTCATTTGAAATGTAAATAAACAAGAAATAAGTGAAGAACACAATAAGAAAGTTATTAAATCCTATCTAATTCAAACAAACTCTCAATCCCATGGGGGAATTGGTTCTATTTTGATGTGTAAAATGGCCCTTTTCCAATTTTATAAGTTTCAATGATGATTTGATGAAGATTTGATGCTTCCTTGGTGAAATTCTTGCATAACCTAGCTATGAAAATGTGAAAATGGATGAGGAATGGATGAGAAAATACAAAATCTCAAGATAATGTATTTGCATGAAGTTGTGGATCCAAAATAGAAATAGAGACTCTTATTTATAGATGTGAAAGATGGAGGATGAGGAAAAATAGATGAATGTGGGACAAAAGACCAACCAATAGCATGAAGCCACTTGTCAACATGTGAGTGAAAAAAGGTGGAGCACATTTTGGTGAATGTCCAATTAAATGCAATTAGGTGGAATTTCAAAATGGATGAAATGACAAGTTGGAGGGAGGAGAAAATTAAGTTAATGCCACTTGGCTCAAGGAAAATGACATGTAAGAAACTTAAATGCCGTGTTGAATGTACGAACCCTTTTGGAGTGATTTTTCAAACTTGGAGAATATTCCCTTTCTGATGCCTTTTTGAAAGTAATTGAAGATTTAATATATCAATTGAAATGATTTTCATGAGAAAGTTGCAAAAGCTAGAGGATTTGGTGATTAAGACTAGCATTAATCAAGATTTGATTAATTTAAAAGGAGATTAGTTGATTTGACCATTTTGACTTAAACTTTTGGATTGATTTAAATCATAATGAGAAGAAAATGAATCAAACTTAATTAAATAAATATTTTGATTTATTTAATTAAAGAGGGATAATGTTAGATTAAATCAAATAAAGATTAATTTAATTAATTTAATAGAATGACTTTAGAGATTTAATTGAATAAAATGAATCATTTAATTAAAGAGAGACAATAGAAGCTAATTTAATAAAATGATTTATTTAATTAATAGGAGATGATGACTTAATTAGATAAAAAATTATTTATTTAATTAAGAGATGAAATGTGATGAATTTAATCACATATAAATTATTTTATTAAATAGTTAGCAAAGGAGATGATTTAGGATGAAGAAATGTTAGTAAAATCAGGATTGGGTGTATAAAATCAATCAGAACATTTTTTATGTCTACATCTTGCCCCTCTTTGAAGTAATGTACCTGCTACGCTGGTTCAAAGAATAACCTCGTCATGATCAAGATTCAAAATTTTCTCAATTTTCTAAATGCCCAACTGCTACCTCAACGAGAAAAAACATGTTAATATACTGCCCCCTTTAGAGATTAAACGAAAAATTTTGATTTTTGGGTGATCTCACAAAAAAAATAGGACAAGATGCCCGATGGGTCTAGAAAGGGTCCAGGATGCCAAAAACATGCAAAAATGCAAAAAAGTTGCAAAACAGCCCCTGGTTGGGAAAAAATGGTTCAAGGGTCCAAAACCCTAGTTGCATGGCTAAACAAGGTCAAAAAACCTAACTTTCAAGCTTAAATAGGCCTCGAGGGGCCACTTCCAATTTATTTGCACACCTAGCCTTTGGAGATACTTGCATTTTGAGCTTTGAACACTAATTGAGATGGCGCAATGTGTGCTTCCATGACACATTTATGAGTGCATTCAAGTGTACCAGTGGCTACTAGGCATAGGACCAACAATATGTCATATTGTCCTAACCTTTAATTTCAATTTTTTAGTGCATTAATTAGGGTCTAAAATCAAACAAACTCAAGCGGCATTGTTTGGTGCTAGCAAAAACCTTAAATCAGCGTTGCGCGACCTTAAAGTGACCCGCTAATGAGAGTTGTGTCGCAGACGTCCAATTTAGAGTTTAGGGTTTAAGCGTCAAAGTCTGACGCACTTGCAAATTACGCCACAACGATCTAGTTTGCAATTTAGGTTTAGGGGTCAAATCGGAATGTTGTCAAAGTGTGTCGTGGTGGCAGAGTTTGGGACTTTTTGGTCTCCAACGGCACAGTTTGGAGTTTCCAAATAGTACCACCATTGCAAATAGCGACACAGTTGTTGTTTCAGGTGCACAAACTCCAAGCAAGATCTCAATTTTTTTACAAAACTTGATGCGGTGACTTTTCTAATGTAGGAGGACATGGAGCCAGTCCATTCACGAGAGCACAGGTCCTCAATTCTGAGCAGATTGACTGAGGATCCCCCTTTGTATGAGCTACTCCAGGAGCACCTTGGGGCGATTGGACTTTGGTACATTGCATATGTCTCGGCCATCCAAACACACCTTTGCATGATGACATCATTGGTGGAGCACTAGCACAATGAGACGTCCTCATTTCACTTCCCTACAAATGAGGTGACAGTGATCCTAGATGATGTGTGGTGTATTCTTCATTTGCCTATCCATGGAGAGCAAGTCATCTATGGTGTGGACGCAAGGACAAAGGATTGTTATGATGTCATGGGCCTAGACGAGATCATTTTTTCATAGGGACAGATCGAGCTAAAGTAGTATAGAGGTAAGGTATCATCTTTTTGATTGATTGTAGCCACTATCATTTCAAGACTTGTGGCACTAGATCAACGCAGCCAATATTTTAGCCCAAGATGGAGTCTTGCCTGGGAGAGGATGCTCTGATGGAGAGATTGCTTTGTCTCGGGGCCCATGATGTTGGCCTCCCTCTACCATGATCTTCATGAGTTTTCATATTGTGATAGCAGGGCTATCAAGGCAAGAGTTACAATATTGCACATCTAAGCCTGGGAACACATTGCAGTGCTTTTCCCACGAGTCACACCGATTGACATGGAGTCAGATGACCCTGTCTTTTAAAGCTATAGGGGTAGATTGTCCTTTACCCACACAAGGACAGTTGGCATTCATAACTGGCGGAGGGTCATTGATGAGATAATCATTTTCACTTAGAGGCTTTGGCTTGGCATACCTACCTAGTATGACGATGTTCAATAGTTGTTCTTTGCTAGGCAGGACCGTTTGATGTAGGGAAAAGAGCACACGATGATAGAGCGGTATTTTCTAGACCAAGTAGCTCGATAGTTTGGAGAGACTCGGGACTATCCTGATAAATTGTACGTGGCCATCTTTGCATGTACTATGAGGGAGACCACCTAGGGCCAACCGATTCCAGCCGAGGATGCAATTGACAGTTTTTGATAGCTGGTGGCCAGACCATGGCCATATGATCAGGGGTCAGTAGATGCAACATAGGCATACACAGATTGGTTTCTTCCTCTGGTGAGATTGATAATTCTTGGTGCATAGATACCGCAGAGAAGACCTAGAGGCCGATCAGCAGAGCGGGAGCAGGGGCGGGCGAGGAGGCAGAGGAGACGGGGATGGTGACAAAGATGGTGCTAGGGGTAGAGGAGGAGGTTGATCACCTTCGTGACATCCAAAGCAGTAGCCCAACCAACATAAGGATCAAAGGAATTCCCTTAGAGATAGGAATCAAGATTATCCTAGGGATCATCGCCATGACCAGGATAGACAGCGAGACCCACCAAGAGATGGTCACTAGGACCAACCACCAGTCCAACCACCACCACAGCTAGACCCAAGGGATGGTCAGATTTTGTAGTTACAAGTTTAGATACAGGTGCTTATAGAAAAGAGTGACCAATTGAGACAGCAAGTATTGGCCCTGATAGCCGAGCAAGATCAAGCCATCCAGCAACAGCAGGTCATTGAGCTACAAGCAGCACAGGAGATGGGCCATCGACAGTAGCTATAGAGTATGGTCACATCCTCCTTTAGGAGCATAGTTTCTATGCGGGCATACTAAGAGGCCATACGAGAGGGTGAGTACTATTGATTGCATTATCACTAGGCAATGCCTTGAGTAGCACGAGTTCCAGATTATTCATAGCAGACTGGATACATACCTCCAAAGGATCACGATGAGAGGCAGGGTGGCAAGGGGAGCGGCCAATAGGGCTAGCTCATTTTTTATTAGACATTATTCTTTTCAGATCCATAGGATCATTTTTTCATAGCCCCGTGGGAAATTGTATTATATTGATTGATAGACATAGACATCTAATCCTGATTCATGTACCATGACAGTTGAATTATTATTTTGATGACATATGAGATGATATGGTTCGATCTAATATGATGTGTTCTATCTTATTTATGCATGATCGATGGATGTTTTTAATTTCCTATATGCCTTGTTCCATATGTGATGTGATGACTCTTGTAAGAGAGGGGGACCACCACGTGCAAGACCTCAGGTCACAGAGGGCCAAGACGTAAGAGGCTGCCCTAACTTACCTCAACTAAGTGTATTACAAGGGAATGCAAGGCGAGAATAACAAGGACCGTGAGGCCTCTCAGTTATTCTATAGACTTGAAACACAGTAAGAGGCTAGGTGAGTTGGTTTCTCAATCTAACACTACGTCTCAGAAAGCTCTCTTTCTGAGGACAAAAGTGCGGTCTCTAGACGTCAGTATGGCACGCTGGCATCTCAAAAGTGGGTTGTCATCCGTACGGATAGACAATAGTGAGGATGAGGTCAAACCAAAAAAAATAGCTAATGGCCCAATAGACTAACTAAAGGGCCAGAATGATGTGATTAAATAAATAAAATACTCTCTAATATTATAAAGCAAAAATGCAAGAGTAAAGAGAATAAGGAGGATCTCACCGAGGAATTCATTCACTAGCTGACCCTTCAAAGAGCACATACTCCTACACACAACAAGAAATGGAAAATTTTGGGTGGTTGTATAGGGTCCTGCCTCAATCAGACCCATGTTTAGGTGTTTCCACCTCCACAGACAGCCAAGGAAATGAAATAAAGGAAATAAAGTAGTTAAGAGCAAAGAAGCACTACAAAACAGTGTTATGCTACTCAACCAAGTGATAGAGGATAGGAAAGGGAAGCTTACCACCTCCACCAAGAGCACTCAAGGCTGCTTGGGGGAGAAAATGAAAGTACTTGAGCCTCTATTGCAATGGTGTGGTCCAAAACTTGCTCTACCAAAGTGATGGAACGTTGCTTTGGTTGCAATGGAATGCTTGAAAGCTTGGAGTGAGTGAAAGTGAGTGCTTGAGAGCTTCAAAGTCAATGTGATAGTGCAAGAATGGATGATTGATATGGTGAAGAGTTGGATTGAATGTTGAAGGGATGAATTTGAAGAAAGGATGGAGAAAAATGGCCATATTCAGGTTAATCAATTGAAGGAAGCGTTACAACTTCACCTACAATGAGAAGTGTAATGCCTCTACAAGTTTAGCTGGAGGAATCTATCAAGGATGTAAGCGCACCATGTCGACATCTGTGCACCACACAGGTTTCCTTGATAGAAATGCCTCCACTGATGCTCAAAACAAGTGCCAAGTGGGATGCACATAGCAGGCTTAGGTGGAATTAAGCCTCCAATCTTGGTTTTCTAAGGTGGATAAAAGCAAAAAGGGGATTTCCACATGGGGTAAAAATTCACTCTTATACAAATCTATCCTATGTGATGCATGTATGTTTTTTATTCTATGTGATGTATGCTTCTATATGATGTTATGATGTGATGCAGTGATTTATGGATGCATTTCTCTTTCAGTATCTTTTCTATGCACTTTTTTATGATGATGTATGGATGATGCAAGTGTTATGATATGCAAATGATTTAAAATTCTTAGACTAACAGATCTATATTATGCAGTGATGGATGATGGTGAGCGTATGAGATGCAATGACATATTCTTTTTCAATATCTTTTTCATATATGATATGGTGATGCATTTATGGATGACATGATGATGCACATGATATGATGTGATGATGGTTTTTAATAATGATGCCTATTTGATGATGCATATGACATTATATGATGCACATGGTATGATAATGCTTATGCAAATGGATGATATATGTATGATGTTTATATGATTATGCAATGAATGTTTTGATGACATATATGCCTATGTGATGATTCTTTTGTGTTTATGTAATGAATGCAAATGTATGATTTATGAGATGCCTAGAATAACCAATCTATATTATGCAATTATGAAATGTAATGTATGTGAGATGAACATGTTTCCTATATGATATGGTATGATATGCATTATGTTGATGGTTTGTGGATGAAAGATGGATGCAATAGCAATGATTTTGATTAATTGTCATGGTACCATATTAGCACAAAGAGAATCAAGAAGAAATAAGAAAAAACAAAAATTCAACTTTATTAGGGATGATGATGATGATTTTCTTACCAGGAATTGGGACTTTTAAAAGGGCTATTTACCTTATGTTTGATAAAGAACCACAATGGCGTTGTACCTAGTTTGATGGAATTTGACTCGACAACCAAATAGGAGTACTCTTGTTCACACCTGACATAGGAAACCTTATTCAAAATGCAGTTTAGATATTCCAAACATCTCAGACCAAAACATAAAAAAGGAAAGCCTTCCAATGTGGTCAACAAGACACTTGAAACATCCTCCCTACACCTAAACAAATCACGCATGAGCAAGGTTATATTACAAGAATATCCAACAAGCATAGCAGATAAAAAGATAATGATCCTTGCCCCATTCCTCTCTCTCTAAATCCCTTTGTTTGGTACATCATCGAGAGGTCATCGAAATGGGTGCAATAAGATAAGTTAAAAGACAAAGATCAAATAAACAAACAAGCTAATGTTAATCATACCACTAGCCAAGACTAAACTACGTTGATGCCTGATGTTAATGTCCATTGTAGGAAGGATGCATCCTAGGACATGATGTTATCAGATGATTTGGGACTAACTAGATGATTAGCTATTAATACCAAGAGTTCACCATCTTTTTTACTTACTGACCTAGCTGACTTGAGACCTTGACGCTTGAGCTTGAGCTTTTGAGGTGCTAGACTTGTTTCCAATTTTTTTACCAAAGGTTGAGGATGATGATTGTTTATTATGAGTGATATTTATTGTGCGCAAAAGTGAGATGGGGATGGATGGATTTTTTCAAATATTTGGATGTTTTTGATGTTTTTGAAATGTTTTGAGGCTATTTTTTGGTATTTTCAAGATGTTTTACAAATGTTTTGATTTTCAAATTTTCCATTGTTTTGGGATTTTCTGAGATTTTGACCAAGAGACTTACCTAAAGACCTATCTTAGGGGCCTCGAGGGTTGATCAACATATTAACCTTGCCTACATTATACATGCAGAGACCACATAGCTCGACTGGCACATACTCAATTATTGATGAGATATGAACAAATGGATTGCCAATTTATTATGATGGACTCCTAAAGGACTGACCTAAGTGTCTCAGGGGATGATTAAAGATCAACCTTTCCTACATTCAGAGCTCAGAGATGATGTAGTTCAAACAAATGACTCTATTTTTTATTTTTTGACCGACATTTTGACCTACTTTGGATTTTGATATGTTTTGAGTATTTTTGGATTTTCTAATTTTGTGAATGTTTTTGGCTTTTCTTATTTTATGAATTTTTTTTGGATTTTCTAATTTTTTTGATGTTTTTGGATTTTCTATTTTAGGGAAGTTTCAAGAATATACATGAATATGATTCAATGAGAACATGCCCTCAACATGATGCAATAGACTACTTCAATATAGGTAGGAAAAACTGACCTTAAGAATGGGTCAAGTAGTTCTAGGAGGGATCATGACACAAACACAGGACCAAGCTATGATGCAGATGTGGATGGGTGATGGATGGAGAAATGGAAGGCGATGGATGATGGATGGGTGGATGTATGATGTGGAATGATTTGTAGAGATCCTGGTGGATGGAAGGTGCTTATTTACACAAGGCGCCTGTTTGCTAGGTTTTCACCAAGGTACTTGCCCAAAGTGCCACCAAAGTGGTTTTCACTATAGGATGATTTTTCTCTTTACTATTTTTTTAATCCTTTTTCTATTTTTTTTAATTTTTGTGATTTTCTTTTTGTTACCAAGACGCCTATTTGCTAGGTTTTCATTAGGGCAACCATTTTTTTAGGACATTTTCTATTTTTTTTTTGTATTTTCTAGTTTTATACTCTGAAAGATTAGGCATAAAAAATTTTGAGATGGGAGCCATTCATGGGTTCCTACGGAGGTTCCCCTTCGGGTGTTGAAAATTGATATGCCTCTGACTTATAGCTTGTTGTGATGATGAAGGGTCCCAACGAATTGGGTTCAAAATTTCCCTTACTATCTGGATTTGGAACATTCTTCTGATTCTCCTTGAGCACAAGTTCCCCAACTTGGAAGGTCTGACTCTTGATCTTCTTGTTGTAACTCTGCTTGAGTTAGTTTTGATACACTTGCAAATGGTTTAAGGCATCCATACGCCACTCATCCAATAGTTCCAGCTCATTCAGTCGTGATACCCAATATTCTTCATTTGTGATGAGATTTTGCAATGATATTCTCAGTGACGGGAGCTCGATCTCAATTGGAAGTATGGCTTTTGATCCATAGACCAAGGAGAATGGGGTGTTACCTGTTGGTGTGTGGATGCTTGTCCAGTAGGCCCATAGGGTAGGATTTTGCTACAAATTTCAGTCACGACCAGTGTCATTGACTATCTTTTTGCATATTTTTGGGATGGTCTTATTTGTAGCCCCAGCTTGGTCATTTCCTTGGGGATAGTATGGGGTGAAAAAGTGATGTTAGCTATTAAAATTTTGGCATAGGTCACAAACATCCTAATTCTTGAAAGGTGTCTAGTTATCTGAGATAATGGCTTGAGGGACACCATAACAGAAAATTAAGTAGTTCAGGATGAACTTTGATATCTCCTTTCCTATGATATATGTCATGGGAATGGCCTCCACCCACTTCGTAAAGTACTTAGTGGCAATGATGATGAACTTATGTCCACTGGATGAGGTGGTGGTGATTTTTCTGATGAGATTGAGCCCCCACTATGAAAAGGGCCAAGGTGTGAAAATCGGGTGGAGCTCTTGAGTTGGTGCATGGATGAGGTCCTCATGTTACTGACATTGTAGACACCTTTCAACACAGTCATATGCTTCTCTTTCCATTGTAGGCCAATAGTACCTCATCCTCGGCAATTTCTTGGCTAAGGTCATACTGCTCGAATGTGAACCACATATTTTGTTATGTACCTTGATTAAGACAGTCAATGCCTCCTCGGCATTTAAGCAATGTGACAAGGTCCCTTTAATACTTCTATGGTATAGGGTATCTCCTAAGATGAAAAAATGGGATGATATTTTGACAAAGGCTCTCTTGAGGTTTGAGGTTATGTTGGCTGGGAGGACCCCTATTCTTAGATAAGTGTATATATCATGGTACTAGGGATCACCGAGTCCAATGATTTTGCACACAAATTCAGACTCTAATACCTTGAATGCGGGCATGAGAAGCTACTCTATGAGGAATTCTTGCTTTGGGATGTTGTGTGGGATTTCTAGGAGTGATCTGATTGTATCCATTGCATTTGTCACTCTATTTTTTGCTCTTGGTAGCTACTCAAATGTGATATCAATGGACTCCTTGGGACCTTCCACCAATTTCTTGTATTGAGTTAGCTTGTCATCCTTTGTTTGATACTCATTGTTTACCTCATTGATTATAATTTTTGTGTCTCCGTAGACTTTGAGTGCCATCATCTACCACTGCACTACAATTTCCATCCCTCTGACCAAAGCCTCATATTCTGCTATGTTATTTTTGCAAGGGAATGATAGCTTGTATGATTTTGGTATGCAGTCTCCTTGTGGAGTGATGAAGAAGATCCCTGCTCCTGATTCATGTTGCATGTAGGATCCATCAAAGTACATTTTCCAGTGGTCCGCCACACTAAGGTTGAAGATTGATTCATCAGGGAACTTTAATACAAGTGGATTTTCTGCATATTTGGGCACTTCTACCATTTGATCTACTATTCGTGTCCTTTAATAGCCTTGCATTCCACATACTCGATATCATGCTCTATTAGGATCATAACCCATTTAGCTTTCTACCCATTTCTTGTTTTTCTTTAGAAAGCAGGTACTGTAGGGGGTATATCTTTGCAATGAGCTTTATTTGATGGGCTATCATGTAATGTCTAAAGTTTTGTGAAACAAATACAACTACTAGACAGGATTTCTCAATGGGTGTGTAGTTCAATTCATGTCCCACCATTGTTCGACTGATATAATAGATAGCTCTCTCTTTTCCATTTTCATCATGCTATGCTAAGAGAGAATCAAGAGTTGTTGTTGCTAATATGTATAGGATCAAAGGTTTTCCTAGAATTTTCAGCATGAGGATAGGTGGCATGAGTAAATACTCCTTGATTTTGTTGAAGGACTGATCACACTTCTCGTGCCATTTATACGCTACCCCCTTGTGGAGTAGGTGAGAATAGGGGACAGCCTTGTCTACTAGTTGTGCTATGAATCAGCGGATGAACTAAAGTCTTCCTTGTAGGCTCTTTAGTTGTTTCAATATCTTTGGTGCCTCCATTTTGATAATTACCTTGACCTTGGAAGGATCTATCTCAATCCCTCTCATTGACATGATATACCCGAGGAGCTTCCTTGACTATACACCGAAGACACACTTCTTTGGGTTGAGTTTGAATTTATATTCCTCTAACCTATCAAAGATGGAGCCCAATGCTACTATATGATCATCTTTTCTTTGATTTTTCCAGTATGTCATCCATGTAATATTCCATAGTTTTTTTAATCATATCATGAAATATTAATGTCATGGACCTCTGATAGGTTGATCATACATTCTTTAACTTGAATGGCATCATATTCCAGTAGTATGTCCCCCACAGACAAGTTAAAACCATTTTTAGTTGGTTGTCCTTTGCTATCATGATCTAGTTGTAGCCTGAGAATCCATCCATCAATGATAGCATCTCATGTCTTGTCATCATATCCACAATCATGTCAATGTTCAGAAGTGGAAAGTCATCCTTGGGACATGCCTTGTTTAGATTGATAAATTCCATGTAGATATGAATGCCCCCAGTGGGTTTTGAAACAAGTACAAGGTTTGAGACCCATTCTAGATAATCTATCAGTCATATGAACCCTGCATCTAGGAGCTTTTGCAATTCTATTTTGACCAACAATGCAACCTGGGGATGCATCTTTCTGAGCTTTTGTCTCACTAGCTTTGCTTCGGGGTATATAGCTAGGTGATGAACCACAACCTCTGGATCAAGCCTAGGCATGTCGGTATAGGTCCATGCAAAGTTTTTCTTTCTTTTAGGAATGCAGCTAGAAGTTCATGTTCTTCTATGAGAAGTGACTCTCCATAGAATCTTATGTGTGGTAGTTCCTCTGTTCCTAGGTTGACTAGATTTCACTTCTCTGCTAGGAACGTTGACTTCTCTTGATGAATTGCACTAAGAGGAAGATTGAATCCTTCATCCTATGGTGCCTCAGAGAGGTTTTCACAGTTGGATACATCCTTTATTTTTACTATTTTCAGGTTAGAGAGAGCTACATTGTGGTTTTCACTGAAAGACCTAGAAATTATTCTCAAATTTTCACTTTTGCGACTAAAGGATTCAATCATTTCCTCATAATAGGTGTGTGTGTCCAGTATGATGTCAAAATTGGCCTTATGATCTTTGTATGGGATAGTATCCCGCAATCCCATAAATTCTGAGAGTTCCTCATCATTTCTGAAAGTGTCCAAAATCGGAGGTCCTAATTAGTTGTAATCAATTAGTTGGGTATATACTAAGTTTATTTCATGGGTTTGATGGTCTAACTCAAAAGACAAGGTACTAATCATGAGTAGGGAGGAATCTTTGAAAAGCATAGGCAAATCAATTATGGGATGCTCATCACTACTACACACATCAGTTATGTCAAAGGTAAAGTTGTCTAGGACTCAACCTATGGATACTAGTAATTGAAGGGCAGTTGCTAATAGCTGAGGGGGAGTTTTAACCTTTCTAACCGAGGCACCTTTGCCAAGTATGGTCACCTTCGAAGGGGTACATCTAAGGACAATATTTCTCATACACTTCTCACAAATGAGAGGTACTAGAAGTTTGTTGTCATTTTGTCCAAGCTTATTGTTTCTGTCATAGCTCATACCAAGCATCATTTGTAATCTTTTGTTTCTCTCATCCGTGGGAAGATTAGGCGTGAGCCTTTCATCTTTGTACAGTAAGATTGATATTTCATTCTCATCTACTATTTCCTGACTTAGATCTCCCCAACTTCTAAATCTAGAAGGGTCTGCTTTGAAGGTTTGGGATGATGTTTCAGCTGGTTAGGGTTGTCCATGAGACCTAGGAGATTGAGGTAATTCTCCTATGATGAAATTACTTTTCATCATTTTGCAATCCCCACACCCATTGTCTTGGATAATGACCTTGATTTTAGAGATATCAAGAATGGTAGGTGTCTTTGTCTCAGAAGTGGAGGCCAATGTAGTTGGGTCTACATACGGAGTGGTGGGTCCTTCATCATTCTTTGGGACTTGCGGGATTTTTTAGTATTTTTCTTCTAGGCTTTTGCAGTAGGCAAAGGGCTTAGGATCATTGTCAAATGTGACCTCTTGATTTTGATATGGGAACTTGATGAACTGATGGAAGGTTTATGCAACTGCTTGCATCCCATAGATCCATGGACGTCCCAGGAGAATTTCATAAGGTAAATCAAGGTCAAGGACCTAGCATGTTGTTTCCATAATAGTTGGCCCTACTTGAATAGGGAGTTGGATAGTTCCTTGAGACAATCTTTCCTAATCATCATATGCTCTGATTGTGATGCCCTTACCCTTTTCAATGTCATCCTCTCAGAATCCTAGATTCTTTATTAGTTTGGGGGAACAGATGTTTAGACCTGCACCCCCATCCAACAAGACCCTTTTGACTTTGTTTTTATGAACCATGACTTCAAGGTGGAGTGCATAATTGTGAGTGGTTGGGCTGGGAAGTCCTTATTGGAGAATTTTAGGAGACTTGGGGTGGTTTTATTTCTAAAAATAGCTTGGAACTAGCTAGCATCAAGATCTATAGACATAGTGGATGAAGCCAATGCTTCCTCTAGAATTTTTCTATGTGCGGGCAATATCTTCAGCAACTCCATGATGGAGATCTGAGCGAGGGTTATTTTAAGATACTCTAGGACATTGTAGCGATGAGGAATGGATTTTGGATTGGAGTTGGATTCCCTAAGTGGTTGTGATGATCAAGAAATGGTAACCTTGTCACCACCTGTGGTGACTCCACAATCATCTTTGGCTCCCTTGATGCTAACAACAGTGACCATTTCATCTAGAGATGCAACAACATGGTCATACACATGGTTCACATTGGCATACTTGGTCTTTCCATGGTTGTTCCCTTGGTTATGATCAGGCATCGAATTCATGTATATTTTTAGGTCTTGATTTCCAACGGGTTGCTCAACATTTATGATCTTGTCATCAATGAGGTTTTGCATTAGATTTTTCAACCTCATGCAACTAGTTGTTGTGTGCCCCTTGATTTTGTGGAAATCACAAAGGTGATTCTTGTTGTACCACAGTGGTTTCACTTGGGGTTCCTGATAGTTCTCATAAGTGGAAATTTTGATGAGATTTTAATTTATTAGTTTCTTCATGACCAATTCAATTGATTCCCCAAGGGTTGTGTACTTTCACTTGGGGGGATTTTTGTTTCATGGAAGTGGTCCCCCTTGATTATTTAGATTGTTGATTTGATTGTTGGGTGGTTACTGTGATATCGCATTGGCTTGTGTATTGTTATGATTGTTGTTTTACAGTTGTTGGTATATTTGAGTGTTTTTCTTCAGAGCACTGATTATGACCTCGGCGTCCACCACACCATCATTAGTGATATTTTTGTTTCTTGCCCATATGTGGGGTTTCTCATTGTAACTAGTGGATGGGCGATTGTCTTGATTTTTTTGATGTGGGTGTTCCCCCTTGTGCAATAAGGGCTCGTTCGATGACGATCACCTTGGGGATTAGTTGGTCATAAGTGGTGATACATTGCACCTTAAGATGGAATGCCAAGGTTTTCTCAAGATTGGTAATGATGGTGCAGACTTGTTTTTCTAGCATGGCCCATTTGCTCTAGTTGGCCTTGGATTTCCACATTTGCAAGAAGGAAGCAAATGATTCCCCCTTGGCTTGTTTAAGAGTCAATAGTTCCTCTAGACTGACATCCATACTAATATTGAATGTGTAGTTTTTTATGAATGTGTCTACAATCTCTTGGAACTTTTTGATGCCAAGAGGAAGGCGAGAGAACCACTCCATGGTGGGACCAGCCAAACTTTCAGGAAATAACTGCATCATATATGTATCAACATATGCGACCTCCATGTAATGTACTTGGAATTCCTTGATGTGATCTTTAGGGTTTCCCATCCCATGGTATTTGTCAAATTTAGGGATTTCAAACCTCTTGGGGAATGATACCATCGCAAGGCTCCTATCGAAAGGATAGGGACAAAATTTGCTTGGTATCTTTGTTGTTTTCCCTAATTGGAGATCGATCACTTGTTGCAAGAGCAATTTGATTTTCATTGTCATGTCATCTTGCAGATTAGGGGGTGAAGTGAATGTGTTTTTGATGCAACCACGATTGAAGGGTCCTCAAAGAGAACAATCTAGACCATGCAGCAAGAGTCAGACAATGGAAGCAACACAAAAAATGGAGGAAAATACAAATTCAAACATTCTTATTATTAGAAAATTTGATTACAACTAGCCGACAACATCTGAGATTACAAATTTGGATTGTAAGCCTCATTACAACATGCTCAAAATACCATCTTCTTATATGCTCCTTAATGTGAGAAAAATCCCTACAGATAAAATCTTATCTTTCTCTAATCTCTAACTCTACCTTCTTCTAATGATCAATTACAATGTGTTATATACATTTACGAATCTAGAAACATCTGCATCAGCCCAAAGATTATTACAATCTCTGATTAAGGAAAATGTAATGTGTGTGTGCATATGTTAGCCTCAAATTTGAATTACTTCTCGGTGAATGCATAGGATGAAGTGTAGACCTAAATTAAGGTTAGGGACACTCCATAGAACAATTTGAATCACACTGACAAGATCCACAAGATATAGAAATGATCCACAAGTGATCGAACTAGCCATCGGATTAGAAAATTATTCCCATGTCGATTCAAGAAACTGCCACATAATGCAGAAGCAATAACTTAACGAAAAATGAACCAATCGCATTCAAATCTTGGAATAAGGTAAATGAATAGGTCCATGATGTAAACATAGATCCATAAGGTCTAGCAAACAAGCATGAAGAATTGTCGAATCTGCCAACTTGAACTGAACAAAGACAAACTGGAATTTTATTTTATTTTTGGGTGATGCAAGATTGCCACGACCCAAGGATGCTCCTACATTAGTTTTGAAGTGTTCGAGGTGTTTGAGTGATGGGTGGAGAGTTGGGTATGTTGTTGGGAGTTTGTTGAAAGATTTTTTGCATGATCAAGGCTTGCTAATATGTTTGCATTTGTTTTTGGTCTTGCTATTGTTGTGCCAACAATGCTTGTTGTTGGTCTTCTTGTTGTTGTACCAACAATGCTTGTTGTTGGCCTTGTTGTTGTTGTGCTAATAAAGCTTGTTGTTGAGCTAGTAATGTTGCTTCTCATTTCACTTGGTATTATTGTAGGGCTTACTAATATGCTTGTTGTTGGGCTACTTGGAACTGTTCCTGATATTGAGCTTGTGCTTGCGCTTGTTGAGCTTGGTATTGGGCTTGTTTCTGAGCTTGAGCTTGCACTTGTTGGGCAACTTGGCCAGCGTATGCTTCTTGTGCGGCTTGAGTATCTTGAGTTTCTTGTGTAGCTTGGGTGGTTTACTATTTTTGTAATAAGGCCTGGGCCTGGGTAGCATGTTGTGCTTGTTGTTCGGCTTAAGCTACTTGCACTTGCTAAGTGGCTTGTTGTGCAACTTGTGTGTTTTGAGCTTGTTGTGCTTAAAATTGTTGATATTCCTTTTGATATGCTTGTTGAGTTTCTTGCAACGTGATGTTATATTGATTGGCCACATTTGGTCTTCGTGGTGGTGGTGGTGGCAGATTTGGAATGGTGTTTGTTTTCATGATGAGACGTACCATCGTATTGATGGTGTGGACTTGTGTGGTAGATGGTGCAATTGATATGCTTGGTCCTTAACAAACTATGTTTATGGATTGTGTAGCGATTGCTTGGGTTCCTTGGATGGTTTCCATCTATTGTTGTAATATCGATGGAAATATCAGAGGATTTAGTATGATGTTTTGATTTATTATTGGGGGGTTTCTTTGATTTTGATTGAGTGGTGGTAAAGGAGGTAGCCCCAAACTGAGGGGTGGTGTGGATGTTAATGGAAAGGGTTGAACTGGTAGAAAAATGGGTGGTGTGCTCCCTTGAGGAAATGATGATGATGAGGGGTCAAAGATTCCCCCTGGTCCAAATAGCCCACCTTCTCCTTGTGAAGTCATAGGGAGAGAGGTTTGTGTGTTGAGAGGATATGTTGGTGTTGTGTGAAAAAATGATGATGGGTCATTGGTGTCTTGAAATGTAAATGACACATATGGTTGTAGCGGGTTTTGAGGAATGGATTGACCCAAGATGGTGTTTGTGTCCAAATCTTGGTTGTTCACAAGGGGGTGTGTTCAAAGTTCCTGAAGTAATGAGCTCCCCTTGTTGACAATTGGTTGAGTTGGAGCAATGGATGATGTGATTTGGGGGATGGTTTCAGTGATGCTTTGAAATTGAGGTGTAGATGAAATTTGGGGTGTGGATGATATTGAGGGCATGATCCCAAGAGGCTTCTCCACAATAGTGCTTACATCATAATCAGAAGGGAGTTTAGCTCCTTCTTTTTCCAATTCAATCATGTATTGGGAGGGATTGAGCCTCATCATGGTATTGACAATTTGGTGAGTTTCAAGATTTTTGACCATTTCAATAATTTCATCTTGTGTCATCCCTAAGAAATTATTGGTGACGTCTTCCACTTTACCTTCCTCTTGAGGATTTTGTGATGATAGAGGAATATTAAGTAGGGGATTGTTTGATCCAACAGGATTGATTTCGGAAGTGGTTTGACTTAAGTCACTCAAAGCTGATGTTTCTTTGTTCATCTCCATGTTCTTCATGTGATGAGATCTAGTTTGAACCATAAAATAGGGATCAATTTTCAAGAATGTAAGAGATGAACCTCTAATTTTTTAGATTAATCCAAACTTTAGGTACAAAAAAGAAAGTCTAATATTTTGAGGATCAAAGGATCATGATGAGATGATGATATATGAATGATTGGTGGATGATTGGAACTTTTAGGAAACCTTGAAGGAGATGCTAAACTTTAGGACTTTTGGATTGATGTTTGATTTGACTTGATTTTTATTTTTATTTGATTTGGTTTGGATAATGAACTCACAAAATCTAAGAGGTTGGATGTTTTCCTATAGTAAATTTTTCCACAAGATGATAATTTAACTGTGTAAAGAAGGATTCATCTACACACACCTAGTCAAACAAGATGATTTGGATTTTTGATTCAAGGATTTGTCCAAAGTTTAGCATAAAGGATTTTTTCAAGATTTCCAAGAGTTGTTGGTGAGGTGATTTTTGATTTAATGTTTGAAGGATGGATGAAAATGTTTTGATTTTGATCCTAAGAGACTTAGAGAGACTTTGTTTACTTAGACCAAGGTATTGAAGAACATGCTAATACTTCCTATGTGAGATACTCAAACCTTTGAAAGAGAATAAGATTTTGACAATAGTAAAATGAATACAAATTTGGATTGTTCCTTGATGCCTATTTGTAAAATTTTAAGGTCAATCTTTCTCTAAATTCGTAAAGCATATACAAACATTTCTTTCAAGCTTTTTTACTAAGACCTTGGCACTTTGGTTTTCATATTTTGATCTTTCAAGAAATCATTTGGAAGAGCACATGTGGGGTCCAATTGTTTCTTATCTTTGCTTAATGAATTCCTTTTACCACAAACACTTTCTTGATTAGCTTTTAAAACTAAATGTCTAATGTCCCACTTTCTTCTCATCCCACAAAGTCCATTATGTGGAAATCAAGGAAATTAAGGCAAAAGCTCCCTATTGTTGACTTTAGTGAGAGAAAATTGTGATGTAAATTCAAATGCTTAGAATCCTCTAAGGATAAAATCCCTAGGGAAATCAATAACACTTGAATTTTGTCAAAGGTATTTGCTTCCTCTAAAGGGTTTGAAGTTTGATGATCATGTTGAATGTTTGTTTCCCAATAGTTTAAGATTCAAGCAAAGTGTTTTGATTCCAGGAACATGCACAACCCTATGGATGAATGAGACAATATTTGTTAAGTTCCCACTTGGATAAATCTAGCTACACCTACTCTTAGCGGATGATTAGATGTTTGACCACGTAGGCTCCCACTTACAGTGCACTCGCTTCTTGGGTTAGCCAAGCATCAGTACCCATGAAACTCCCATGGCATACTTCACATCTCTACTAAGAGTTGTAAAAACATGGGACAACTTTAGAATGATTGTTCTTGCACCAACCAATAGATTAAGGATTTGGGCCTTCTAAACAAGAGGTTCTAGTATAGGCATTATGTTAGTGGGGGATCATCCATATGACAAGAGACCATTGTTTCCCTTCTTGTCAGAACAATCCTCGTGATACTTGAACTTTCCTCAAGTACCCACACTTATATACCGGTTGGAGGTCACTTGGCTTTAGCGTGTTCCCGGTTGGGTCATTCCCTGGGGTGATTACTTTTTCCCACCAGGCAGGCCCTCTAAGGATAAAAAAAAGTGAGCAAGCACATTTGTAGTTCAATCAATCTTTGTTTGTGTGAACAAAGAGAGAACACACACAATATACTCCACTCACACTCACAAGATTTGGTTCAATTTTAAGAATCCCAAATTGAAGTGTGGAGGTAATCACTTAGACAACTCAATATCACAAAAATCCTTTTGATTCTCAAGATCACCATGAGGCATGAGAGAAGCGCATACATCTTTTAGATGATATTACTTTGGATAAGAGATTACAAAACATGAAAGCACATATTCATTTTAACCCTTCAAAGAAAGAATTGGATTATTTTTTTAAGCACCAAAAGGAAAAGTGAGAGTTGCTTGTGCAATTGTTAAGCCTTAAACAAAATCTAGTAAGTTGCCTAAGGTTCTTTTTAATCCTTTTGTCTTGTTCTTTTTAAGCCCAAATGAAAATTAGTAAGTCCTAAAAATCATGAAGATGAAAAAGTCCTTAGAAAAGGAATTATAATTCCTCCCCAAAGTGTTTAAAAACACTTGATACAATGAAATGATGATTCCATATAGAATCCTTCATCTTTGTTTCCTCTCTTCACTTTTGATCAAGCCAACCTACAAAAACTAGTTAAAACTATAGAAATAGAGGTCACAAGCTAGTTAGTAATTAAAAGCAACCAAAATGAAAAAGCACATGTTAAAAATAATCTAAAAAGTGCCTTTTACCCAACTCCAATGGCGCAATATGTAGAGGTGGCGTAGTTTGAAGAATTCAGTAGCGTTGTATAGGGTCACTGGGGACTGATAGCAGCAGACTATGGAAAACTAGTGAGCACAAATACAACACTGTATTGACCAAGTGACGTTGCTTGGAGTTTGGATGTTCAGTGACAGAAAAATGGCCCAGCGTCCCTGTTTGAAATTAAAATTTATGGGTGAGAAGAACACAGCGTTAAAGTTTGGAGTTTGATAGTGGTGCTATATGGCACTGTTGGACTAATAGCAGTGTAGTTTCTCTATCACCAGTGTACTTTTCCTATAGACACAAAAAGTTTCAAAACACCATGAAATTTTAAATAAAAATGTGTTAAATTCTTCAAGTTCACCCTCCTTCTAGTGCCAAAATGTGAATGGTGATGTTAGACCTACACAAACAAAAAGAAAAATCACACAATTAGTCCATTATGCAAGCTAAATCAATATTCCCCATGGAATTCATTTGAAATGAAAATAAACAAGAAATAAGTGAAGAACACAATAAGAAAGTTATTAAATCCTATCTAATGCAAACAAACTCTCAATCCTATGGGGGAATTGGTACCATTTTTATGTGAAAAATGGCCCTTTCCTAATCCCTTGTAAGCTCAATGATGATTTGATGAAGATTTTATGCTTCCTTGGTGAAATTCTTGCATAACCTAGCTATGAAAATGTGAAAATGGATGAAGAATGGATGAGAAAATTCAAAATCTCAAGATAATGTCTTAGCATGAAGTTGTGGATCCAAAATCCAAATGAGAGACTCTTATTTATAGATGTGAAGGATGGAGGATGAGGCCAAATGGATGAATGTGGGATAAAAGACCAACAATATTATGAATCCACTTGTCAACATGTGAGTGGAAAAAGATGGAGCACATTTTGGTCAATGTGCAATTAAATTCAATTAGGTGTAATTTCAAAATGGATGAAATGACAAGTTGGAGGGAGGATAAACTAAAGTTAATTCCGCTTGGCTTAAGGAAAAGGACATGTAAGAAACTTAAATGCCTTGTTGGATGTACAAACCCTTTTGGAGGGTTTTTTCAAACTTGGAGAATATTCCCTTTTTGAATCCTTTTTGAAAGTAATTGAAGATTTAATAAATCAATTGAAATGATTTTAATGAGCAAGTTACAAAAACTATAGGATTTGGTGATTAAGACTAGCATTAATCAAGATTGGATTAATTTAAAAGGAGATTAGTTGATTTGACCATTTTGACTTAGACTTTTGGATTGATTTAAATCAAAATGAGAAGAAAATGAATTAGACTTAATTAAATAAAGATTTTGATTTATATAATTAAAGAGAGACGATAGAAGCTAATTAAATAAAATGTTTTATTTAATTAATAGGAGATTATGACTTAATTAGATAAAAAATGATTTATTTAATTAAGAGATGAAATGTGATGAATTTAATCAAATACATATTATTTGATTAAATGGTTAGCAAAGGAGATGATTCAAGATGAAGTGGTGTTAGTAAATTCAAGATCAGGTGTATATGATCAATCGATACATTTTTCGTGTCTACAATCACCAAATTTATAATATTTTTGTCTGAAATTTACTTTGGTAGGTCAAACTCTACACATCATTGAGTGGTATTTATCATTTAGGGTGATGCGACATTTTGTCCATCAAAAACTTTTGTAGGGTGGTGTTCTCATGAGTGACATGAAAAATTGTACCATGGCAGATAATGATAGGTAAAATATATGTGAAGGGATCATGGATTAAGATGAATGTGGTCATAGGTATCATTAGATATAGAGGACGTAGGGGAAATGAATGAGTATCTTCCATGTTGGGATCATCATCGACCAATATAGTTGACACCTCAAAGATACAGGAGGGAGAGGAGGGAGGAGATATGGATGTTGATGGCTAGTAAGGTGGGTATGGAGAGGAGGGGGATATTGATGGTTAGGTAGATGTTCAAATGAGGCTACAAATAGTTATGTCTCAATTGTAGCAGTGTCCAGAGAAAATGGATCAGGATTAAAGAGATCTAACAAAGAGGATAGTAGAGAGACACTTTACAAACTACGTTGTCATGGGTGAAAGAGTTGTAGGCATAGGGGAGAGATGGTGCATAACTATTTTAGCTAACTATTTAGTGTGACCAGGTTGTTATAGATTAAGATTTGGAAAGGGTTGATTAGGATGTGTATAGATATGAGATGGATAGACTCCAAGATCAAGTGGATGAGATGAGGGGAGATCATATGATAGAGTTAGTAGAAATGACAGTAGAGAAAGATGTGTCCATGTTAGAGTGTGATGTGACATGCACTTCAACAAAGGTCTAATGTAGATGTGCCTCTCTTGAGAAAGGAGCAAGACATTGTGAGGAGCATATTGACCATATAGAAGATGAACCAATTTTCTTAGACATGTTGCAAGCTCATCAAGAGATGGATAGAACATTAGAAGAGGCTTAGTATTACAATTCTCTATATATGAGGAAGTGATATTGGAAATACAAAGAGCTCTAAGTTTTGTAGACGCAAGTAGGTCGAGGAGGACAGTGTCTATGAGACCAAGACCATCAATTAGCATGGATCCACCAGTACCTTGGGGTCTACCAATACCAAGGGTGGAGTACCAAGATCATCGACACCTTCAAAGGGTGGGAACACGAGTTAGAGAATTTTTTGGATTATATTCCTTTGTGCTCTTATGTATATGACACTTGAGATTTGTTATACAAGCATTTGGTAACACTTGTATCATGACATTATGGGTTTTGATATATATGATATGATTTTGGTGATGGATTGTATTCAATGTGCTTTATGATGTATATATGTTATGGGTGCATATGATATTCATGTTTATGGATGTTGTGGATGCATATTATGTTTATGTTTATGGATCTGATGTTTTTTTTTATGGATGCACATGTTGTTTATGTTTATGATGATGTTGATAGATATATGATGGATATTAGGGATGAATTATGAATGGATATATATATGATGCATATTATTATAGTGTTTATGATTATGGATGCATATGGTATTCATGGATGTGTAATTTTATTTGTGGTTTTCTATTATATGATGTATTATGATTGATAGGTGATCTAGATGGTAATTATGGATATATGCTTGCATTTGTATTATGATGTGATCAATCATATAAGGTGATAGATATGTGATGATGATTATGATATTTCCTAATTGTGGATGTATGCAAGTTGGTCATGATTGCAATGGATAATGATCTTGTTATGATCATTATTTTATTCATGATACAAAATGAAAATAAAAAATAGGAAAGGTGTTAGGATGAGATGGTTGGGAGAATAAATTGAAGCCTTGAGGAGGGATTATGGATTGATTGTAGTCATTTTTTGGTAAATGAGTTATGGATGGGGGGATAAGGGGATTGGTAGGGTATGTTATGCTAACATGTATAGAGAAGTCCTATTTTTTGATATAACTTGAAATAAAGATTTTGGCACCTAAATGTTATATGCTCCCTCTAGGGTTTTTCAACTAAAAGTAGATAAGATTGGAGCCAAAATGTAGTGTTTACACTCAAAGAGGGATATGATATAGATAAAATATGCCTAAATGAAGTAAAAAAAATGCAAAGAACTAAAAGATACTATTGATTATGTATGCAAAACTAAGAAATATGAAGTGTTTGAAAACACAGTGTTGTATGCAAACATGAACTAGAAACATGCACAAATGAAAACAGAATTGAATGAGATTGAATGGAGTGAAATTGGAGATGGAATATTGATTTTGGAAGGTTCTATAATGTCTCAAAAATAACTCTTGATGGCCACTGGGACTCATTCGCCACTGATGGCGAATTAGTCCTACTTTTGGTAAACTTTCTTGAAACTGGTTTCTAAGTGCCAGGAATTAAAAACTAAGAAAAACACCTTTTCCAACCTAGCAGTGGGACTCATTCACCATTGATGGTGAATTATTCTACCCAAAAAAATCTAAAAATTCTGAAGTCAGCTATGTGGTTCCAAATCTGCACTAGTCTTCTTGTCGGGTTAACGAAACCAAATCTACAAAAAATGGGTTGAATGTTGTCTCCAAGCTTGAATTAGGTTTTTGTTGACTTGAATAGCTTTGATGACTTTTTGACCACTTTTCAACAGCTATCTCTTTGAAAAATATTCCTACAATACCTAAAAAGACACATGCAAAGAGGGGGAAAATGGTTAAGGGTTAGAGTATAGGGATTTTCCTTGGTCAAATCCCACTTTGGTAATCAAACTCTTGATAAAGAAATGAAATGCAATAAGAAAGGAATGATGAATAAACATGCAAGTGTCCTAAACTCACCACACCCTTGTTGTTGAAGTCCGAAGATATGTCAATGGTTGCTCCAAGATGCTTGATAATTGCTTGGTTGAATGATGTTATGATGCTCAAGCGCTTAGATGGATGCAACGATGATTGAATGGATGAATGGATGCCTGAATGAATGGGTGAATGAGGGTTAAAATGGATGGAAAAACACTTATTTATACACACTTATGCCCTAATTTTTTGAAAATACATCACAAGCTGACCTAAGGTCTTAATGAATAAAAACTCGAAAGAAATTTGAATTTATTTTAAATTTTGTGCCAAGAGGGACTCATTCGCCACCCATGGTGAATGGGTCCCACTCAAGGCATGCAAGTGGGTGTCGAGAATTAAGTAATCTTTAATGTTTTTTTCAGGTTTGTATTCAAAAACACACTTAATTAAGGCTTATAAGTGCATAAAGGGGCCAAATAAAGCATAAGAAAGGTGTATTTAGTGATGACAAGCCTAGAAAAGTGTGAAAGTTTGTTACAATACTTTACAACACTTTAGAATAAGACTTGGTAAGTGATAAAAAGGGAATATTTAGATGAATTATGATAAGAAGAGTCTAGAAAAGTGTAGAAATGTGTTACAAGACTTCACAACACCTTCACAAGACATCATAAAATATTAATAATTTGAATATCCATGACCTAATGTGAATGCATAAGTTACATTACAACATTAAATCATGGTGAAATCAAGCACAAGGAGGGACAAAATAAGAAAAAGTAAAAGGGTTTCTTTTTTTGTGTCCACAGTTAGCCCACACTTTAGTGAGAGGATGAACTTGCTTCAAACTCACACTAAAGTAGCCGAACATGCATCTCAGGAGGGTTCTGAATGTACTAATGATTGGTAAGATGAGAAAACGGTGATCAAGAGGGATGATCAAGCCCCCAAGATGAAGATCCCATGGAAAATAAATCATAAGCACAAAGGAACACACGTGAAATTGATGAAGAATAAAGGTAAAGAAAACTTTGATCGTTTCTCTAATTTATTGTGGATTAGATCTAGGTTGTTTGTTTGGATCAAGAAATGTGTACTCACTCTAGGGTGATGGAACTCATAGGATAAATCCCAAGTATACTTACTTTGGGGCCACAAAACTTATGTTTGTCTGTGTGGTGATAAATCCACAAAGTGGCTATGGGGAAAAGTTGTGCCTCAAAATGGGATTTCATACTCAACCATACTAAATTTATACCTCCTGATAAGTTTAATAAGGTGCCACAAAGAAAAATTTTGGTTCGTGCTTCATGATACAAGCAAAGATTTGTATGCTTAGTACTCATGAACAAATGCAATGGTACCATAGGCATGCAAGTTGTGTTATGCAAGGTGGCCATGTAAATTCAAAATGCAAAGGAATGTTTGAATGATTCTTGTTACATTCATGCGAGGTTTTAACTTAGGGAACATTGTGCCTAATGTATCCAAGAGAGGACCGATCAAAGAATAAAATATTTACAACTTAGGGGATGCAGTGTGTTGTGGTAGGCCACTAAGAGGAATGTAATATGCTAAGATAGATCACACTTATGAAGGACATCACACCTAATTTCATCCACAAAGTGACAAACACATCATATAAAGTAATAAGGCTACACTAAGAACCAAGAAAAATAAAAATGAATAACGAATAATGCCAATGTATGCACCCACTTTAACAGAATTGCTACACACCATTCTGTGATCAATTACTTTAAAGTAGCGAAGGAAAAATGAAAAAATAAAACAAGACATGAGAGTCAACTAGGGAAGCCCCTAATATGCCAAGTCATATGTTTCCAGGGAAGGTTGCATCATGCAAAGGAAAAAGGAACAAAAGAAAGAGGGTTTTCCCCCAAAAAGGATCACACCAAACACATAAGGGATCTATGGATTTGGGGTCAGTATGTTCTTTGCTACAATGTTTTTAAAAGAGCTCAAAACTTTCATCATTCCTCGAATACACATAGAACTGGAAGTATGACACAAAGAGAGTGAAAACAAAAGAAAAAGAAAGTCCATTTTGGGTCAACATGGAAGAGACATGGGATGTATCAACACTTTGCATCATCCCAAAAGGAAAATACAAGTGAAAAGAAAATGAAGATGCGAAAGAAAAGGAAAAGCTTTTGGGTCAACATGAAGGAGACATTTCGGTCTCAATGCCTTGTGTCATCCCCAAAAGGAAAACATAAAACAAATGCAAAAGGAAAAAGAAATGTATGACATATAGAAGAATGGAGGTACAAATAGAGGAAGTGCACAAAGAGAGGGAGAACATCAAATGTCACAGTACGAGTAAACAAGATATGCACAGAAAAAAAATAATCAAAGGACTAGTAAGGTAGATGGAATTCAACCAATGAGCAAGTCATTTGCATCCCAATCATGTTCAATGTATTGTGAGGGTGGTTGACTATCCAAAGGGAGAAGTGCAAGTGTCGAACTAAGGGAAGTACCAAGTTCTTCACTTGGTGTAGGATTTTTGTCATTTAAGCTCATGGAAGAGGAAAATAAAGAATTCAAATCATTATGCACCTCTTCATCTATTTTAGAGATCTCATCATCATCATCATCATCCAGGTTAATCATGATGGGAGGGAAGATGGTAAATTCTAATGAAGGATGTATCAGGAGTTTTGGTTGTTGTATCGGTTCATTTTGTTGTGTTTCAAGAGGAGGGTCATTATTTATTGCTTTTGTCAAAGGAAGAGGTTGATTTTCTTTGTTTTCTTTTGTTTGTAATTGATAAGCGAGGAGACGACGTTGACGCCCATGCTCCCTAGCACCTCAGTTTCGTTTGATTCTATTTTGAAGTTGTGTAGGTGTAAGAGCAGGTTGATCCACCATAGGTTCATTTTCTTCTTGAGGAAGAGGAATGAAAGGAACTGAAGGAGATGGGTCAGTCACTTTCTCTTTTTCTTTATAAACTTGTTTTATGTGAGGGGGCATGATGAGATTGGTTTCATTAACTCATGGATGTTTGGATGAGGAAGGTGAAGTGTTCATGTTTGGTTGATCTGAATTTGGTGGATCAGGTTCAGGTTGAAGCATTGTCTCATCGAGGATGGGGGTGTTGGAAGTAGATAGGGAGGGATTACCGAGGGACAATTTGACAATTTTCTTTGCTTTAAACTTTTGATAAGCAATGTAAAAGAAATCTTTGCGAGTTGTTATGGGTTCCATGGGCTTTGGACAAAAGGATTCTAAGGAGGATTTTCCTTTAGAATAAAAAGGGTTAAAGCCACTCTGGTGAATAGTGAATATGTCATTGTCATGTGGAAACTTTAAATATTTATGTATGACTGAAGGGACAACTTTCATCGAGCGAAGCCATAGATAGCCTATCCATAGACGAAACTGATCTGATTGTGGAATGATGGAAAATGTTGCATCCACTATCAAGGGTCCTATCTATAATGGAAGGACAGTCAATCCTATTGTAGGGCATGTAAAACCATTATGTGTTTTGCTCCATGTGTGTGGTTTGTCATAAATATCTTGATAAAGATCATGTAATACCAAAAATTCCTCAATGATCACATTCTCGCCACATGCGAGATCTATGAGTATCCCATTAGCGGGATTATCATAAATACGGTTGGTTATGTAAAGAGGACCATCAAGAATATTTGGAAGAATATCAGTTGAAGAGGAAGTAATATCAATATTTTTCTTAGTTGGGCCTTTACGATGGATAACATATATCGCTCCTACCAAATCATGCATAGGATTAATAGTAGAATATTGAATAGGATCAAGATTTACAATAGTTTTATGAGCAGTCATCACATCATTGTTTTGAGTTTCACTATATTTGGAAAATGACATGGTATGTTTGGGCATCAAATTGGTAAAAATTTGTAAATTTTGGTTGGGTGGGGTAATAGATGGATTGCCTTTAACATTGACATTTGAAATGGATAGACAGCCAGAATCAATAAGGTCTTGCATGATGTGTTTAAGACTCTTACACTGTTTTGTGTCATGTCCATTTTGTCTATGATAATGGAAATAAGCATCTGGTTGAAATTTTGCAGGAAAAGGTTTTGTTGGATCAAATGGTTTAATAGTATCTGTTGTTGTAGCAGTTGATTCATTGTGTTATGTAGAGTATCATGTAAGGGGGTAAATTGTCTCTTAAGGTCCCCATAGGTAAAGGGAATCGATGCTTTAACAACAACCACTTGATTATGAATGGGTTGAGCTAGTTGTGGGGGAGGGGGATTGAATTGTAAGAAGCCTTTATTTGGTTTTCTAAAGTTTTATGAGTTGTTTTGGTTTTTTTTTTCAGACTTCTTATCTCGGCTAGAAGTGGATTTTGCATCATGACTAGTAATCGAGTTGTGATAGTCACAAACAGTTGTGCATAAATACATGAAAGAAGGAAATTTCATCATATTCAATTTATCATGAATGTGAGTTTGTAGGTCTTTGATAAACATCTTTTGGAGATGTGAATTAGGAACCTTGGCATCTACTTGAGCATACAATGAGTGATAGCGTGAAATGAAATCAGTTACTTTTTCATCCGCATTTTTTTTATACCTCATTAAATCATCCATTATCTTTTTGGGAGTCATATGGACTTGGAAATGACTTATAAAGGAATCAAAAAGTTCATTAAATGATTGGATTGAATGATTGGGTAAGGAGGAAAACCACGCCAAGGAAGTATCCTTTAAATTCCTAGGGAATAGTTTAGCTAATAGTTTATCATCAAGGAAAAAATCACTGCATAAGGTTGTATAGGCATTGACATGATTAGTAGGGTCTCCTTTGCCACTGTACTTCTCAAACCTAAGCATCTCAATTCCTTGTGGCATCGGTGTTCTTAATATTTCCAAAGATAATGGGCTAAGTTACTAGCATAGTATGTGGGTGGTGCGGTTTGGTTTTGGTTTATGGTGGAAATTTGTTGTTGCATGGAAGAAACAGTGTGAAAGAGTTGTGTAATGAGACGGTCAATGTAAGAGGTATGAGGTGGAAGATATAATGGTGATGGAGTGTATGTAATGTTGGGACAAGTGAAGTAGACACTAATAGGGGTGAAGGTAGTGGAGGATGGAACATTTGATGCCACAAAAGAACTAGGAATGCTCGTTGGAATAGAAAAAGAAGGAGTTCCATGACTAACATGTTGCATGGTTGTTGTAACTTGATGAGTGGTATAGGTGGGAATGGATGCTACGGTTGAAGGAGGAGGATTGTGAGATCCACCTTGGCTAACCATAGTTTTTACTGGTTGAGATGTGCTAGTGGTGGAAGAAGCATGTTTTTAATATATCTCAACAATTTATTTCATGACATCTAAGCCCTCATCACTATCAAGCATTCTATGGATGTTTTCTATAGAAGGAATTGCAGTGGTGGAAATTTTTTCAAGACACAAGTTTTGTTGCAAATGTGTTAAACCTCAATGAATGTTAATGACTTTGTCTTGTGAAAGAGAATTAATTTGTGTGTCAACATGCATTGTATGTGAAGGTAAAGGTGTACTAGTGGTAGTATCCATGATTAATACACCATTTTCCATACTAGGAGTAGGAGCTCGAGACAACCCAAGGTCCACAACAAGTGTGTTATTACAGGATGCCATTATAGAGAAGGGGGATTCTCTACTCACGAGTTCTCTTTATTTAGAGAGCCTCACAGGGTGAATTTCCCTAAACTACCTCAAGGAACAACAACGAGAGTTCTAAAATCAGAAAGAATAGGTTACAAATATTTTTTCTAGAAAAACTAACAGGCTCTTGGCCAAAGAACATCAGCATGGGATGCGGATGACAACATGGCATGCTAGCATCTCAGAAGCACACTAGTGTCTTGTATGGACCAGAAAATGAGTTGATCATAGCAAATGACTAAATGGCTACTTTTGCTCTGATTTCCAGGAACTTTTAGAATGTGGAAAAAGTAACGGGATGTAATGGAACTAAAATAAAGAAAAGTAGAAAAGGTAAAGATAAAGAGAAGAAAGGAAAGAAGACGCTCACAATAATCCAAGTAATGAAGCCTCCAGGTAGTAGATATCTTCAATACTTGTGTCTGTAAGATCTGGAGAAAGTGTTGGGTCTGTATAGGGGTTTGCCTCAGTCAAAACCCCATTTTAGTGTTCCCACCTACATAGACAATGAGTAGAAAGAGAGAGTGTAACTAAAATGGAAAATGTGTGTCGTGAAATAAAAACCCAATTTAGTAGTAGAACCCACACCACCAAGTTTGAGTGATAAAATAAATCCCTACTCGAGGAGGAGAACTCGTGTCACAAAAGAGGTGACAAAAGAAATCCTCACTTGAGGAGGAGAACCTGTATCACGAGATATATATGCAATAGATAGGGGATGTGGAATTCCAAGATGCTCACAAGCATGAGACAAGGGAGATGAAGTTGCAAGAGTGAAACTAAGAGAGCTTGAAAGTGCTTGAAGGTGCTATAGCAAGCTATATGGATTTGTGCAAGCAAGATAGAAAAATAATGAGAAGAGGAAAATGGTAGAGCCAAAGCTAGAGAGAAGTTAGAAGTAGAAGAATGGAGCTAGAGGAAGTTAGAGGGCCAAATGAACTAAAAGGATAGCTTTTAATGAGGGACAAGAAGCTTCTCTAGCTATTACAAGGCATCTCAGGTTGTTACCACCAGAAAAAGGTGAGGACAAGTGGAAAGCATGCTTCAAGATAGTTGTTTCAATATTGAAATGTTGCAAAATGATAGCGCAGCATGCAGATGTTTGTGTGGAGTGCTAGTGTCTGGACACATCACACTACAAAACAACAAGAACAAGAAAAGCACAAGTACTGACACAAGATGACCCATAAGGGTAGATGTTGAAAACGTGTGTTGGAGCATCTTGAGAAGGGAAAAGGCTGATGTAGGGGCTAAAATGAGCCTACTCAAGATGCTAAGGGAGTGGACACTAAAGAGGAAGCAAGAATATATGTGAGATTTCAAGGGGTGTAATTTTATGACTATACATTTTCCCCCACTTTAGTGGGCATATGAATCTATGCTAATATGTATGCTAAAGTAAGTATACTAAACATAAATAAAATAATATTCCAAAAGGATACTGTAGAGGAAACAGATAACCCTTTGAACCATGGAAGCATGCCCCCAAGCTGAAGACCTGCAAAACAAATGCAATAGACAAGGAAAACCTACATTAGACAACTATGTTAGAATTTAGAAAGCTAAAGGATTTGAGTCAACAAATTAAAGAGACCTCGATGAGAAAGGTTGTCTCATTACTATACGTCATCCCCAAATTAAGAAATAAATCATAGAAGAATTCTAAAACGAAGAGAGAAAGGGTATATACATAGGATGAAGAAGATATAGATCTTCAATCCAGTATATAAAAAAGAGAAGAGAAGAGAGAATTTAAGAATGTAAGCACCTCACAGGGCCACAAACCTACAAGGAAGGTGTCCTCCAAGATCTCTCACATGAAGGATACTTGGAAAAGTTCCTTACAGACCCACAGACCTACAAGGAAGTGTCCCCCAAGATCTCTCACATGGAGGAAGCTAAGAAAGCACCCTAAAAATCTGTAGACCTGTAGGGAAGGTATCCTTCAAGATCTCTTGCATGAAGGAAACCCAAGGAAGGGGACTTCGCAGAGTCAAAAAGTAGCTTCACAGGCACACCTACAAAGCGAAAGTGGCCACGTAGGCAAGTAAGCGAGCAATCATGTAGATTGTCGATAGATTGGGAGGATTTCAAAGGGGTCCCTCGAGAACCCTTAAAAAGAAGAGGGGTCCACTCAAGTTTTGCACTATTTGAAAAGCGAGGTCTAGTCAGGCTACCCCCAAGGTCGACGTGATAGAATTCATTTGAGAGAAAATATTTCACAAGAGGGTCTCTCAGGAACCCTTCAAAAGAAAAAGGGGTCCACTCAAGAGACACTTCAATTGAAAGATAAAGAGAAGATAGGGGGTCCTTAAGAAGGACAGACATCTCTGAAACAAGTTATCATTGCCCCCATCATATAGGGAAGGAGAACCATGCAAGATACTTAAAACATGTAGGACAAAGGTAAACCTTGATATCACTTGTCTTGTGAAGTAAAAGCAGGTGCATCAATCAAATAGGAGTTTGATGGCACCTAAATCAAAAAGTTGTATTTTATCCTTCAAGGCCTTGCATTCACTAGTGGAATGTCCAAGCACTCGATGGTATGCACAAAAAGAATGTTTTTCTTCATCATGTTTATAAAATTTCTTACATGTAGGAGGAGGAAGAGTAATTAAGTGGGATTTTAGAAGCCGTAACAAAATATGATCTTTCTCAGATGGAGGATGAGGAGCAGGAAGCAACCCTTTCTCTTGTGGAGAAAATTTTGACTGCTCACAAGAAGAAGATACAAAGGTAGAAGACAAAGGAGGATCTTCATGGAGAGTATTATTTTAGAAAAGGGGATCATACTCCTCTATGAGATCACCATCATCTTTCTTGACAAGACTACCAACATTAACTTCTTTAATACAAGTGCGATCATCTTCCTCAGAAGGAGGATCAACATCAAGAACATTACAATTTACATTCACCTTACCCCATGATACAGAAGAGTAGTCATATCTGATGGTGGGTTTGGATGATGTTATTGGAAGGTCTGAGTGGATCAGGTCAAATTTATACTCTTGAATGAAGGAATCTGTAAAGTCTAAAGAACCTCAATCATCACCAATACATGCATTCTCTTGAGGAGAAGTAGAAGGAGCATACTTAACGTTTCTTGCTTCAAAAGGATCTTCCTCAGGGATATCTATCTCGAGAGTGTCTTTTGTAGTAGGTATTGTTGGAGTAAACATTGACATAGTGGAAGATATTGAAGGAATAAGAGTAGGCACAACTAAAACCTGACCGACAGTTGCCATCTCACATAAGTGCATAGCATCAAGGTCAGCCTTGACTATGACTACTTTATTATTGAAAATAAACTTAATAGATTTATGCAAGGTAGATGGAACTACACCCATAGCATGAATCCACAATCTACCAAGAAGAAGGTTATATGGTAACTTTTTTGACATAATATATACAAGTGTGGGTACAATAACTGGTCCAAGCTGCAAAGGTAACGCTATTCTACCTAGAGCTTTCCACCCAACATTATCAAACCCATGAATAACAAAAGAAGAAGCATTAAGAGAAAATGAGTCAATAATAATCTTAGGCAATAGATCAATGCTACATACATTGAGTGTTGAACCAACGTCAACGAGAGTATGTCTAATGCCAATTTTATTAATGTTGACTATAATCATTAGAGTATTTTCTTGATTCTGTACCTCTGTAGGTGGGAGCTCTTGTGGATAGAACATAATATTCAATGAATTCACATGAATATACGCCATCAATGCATCAACATCCCTCAGCCTAGCAAAAGAAGGAAAGAGGATCTTTTGCAAGGCTTCTTGAAGCATACCTTGATAAACCAAAGTAAACTGAAGCAAGTCCCATAGTGATATCTTAGTTGGAGCAACACAAGGTTGTGCGACAAGATCGTAATCACTAGGTGCTTTAGTTGTAGTTTTAGGTGCTTGAGGAAGGCTTGGTTGTTTATTCATACTATTATCATAAGTATGGGCTACCACTCTATAAGAGGGAGTCATAGAAAGATCAAGGGGACCACCATCAAATGGAACATCATCAATAGAACAAATCCTTTTAGAAGGACTAGCTAGAGTCACGTAAATCACATGTCTCTTAGGCCTTTGAGGAGTAGCAAAGACACATATTACATTTATAGAATCATCACAACTAGTAGAATAATTATTTGAAGAAATATTCTCAACATCGATCCAAACAAGATCAAATGTGGAAGGAGATTCATCATTTTCTATTGCATCATCTCTATAGGAAAGTGGATTGGAATAGAGAAGAAATTCATCATTCACTAATGCATCATCTCTAGAAGAGAGTGCATTAGAATGAAGAGAAGGTAGTGTAACATTAAGAAAGGTATCAATGATTTCATCTTCTTGCAACAAGATGTCCTCCGAAGCAAGAGGACTCTCATGAGAAGGATCAAAGATATCAAGTGACATGGGTAAATCCAAGTCACTGTTGCATGCATCAAATGGAAAATCATTAACATTTTGAATAAAATTAGATACTGAACTAATAAAAAAAGATATTAAATTCATTATGATTTTTTTGGTATTTTCTATGTTCTAGTAATTTGTGTTTTTGGAGGTCTTCTGAGTGGAATTTGAAGTCAGAACTTGCGTCAGTCCCTAAAATTCAATTGCCAAAGGCACTAGTATTTTAGGGACTAAACTAGTTCTCTAGTAGACCTTTTTGATGGTGCAAACGGTTCTGAATTCTAAGCACCAAGTCAAAAGTTATGACCCCGCCAAGTAGGGGTAAATAAATTCCTAGTTTTTTTAAAAAATACCCTCTTCACATTGGGTTCACCAAAATGTAGAGAAGGTGGATTTGCTACTCATGAGTTCTCTTTGTTCAAAGAGCCTCATGGGGAAAACTACCCTAAACTACCTCAAGAAACAACAACGAGAGTTCTAAAATCAAAAAGAGCAAGTCATGAAGAGTTTTTGGACAAACTAACGAGCTTTCAGCCAAAGGATGTTAGTGCGAGATGCGGATGACAATGCAGCGCACTAGCATCTCAGAAGCCCACTAGCATCTCGTACAGACCAGAAAATGAGTTTATCATAGAAAATGACTAAATGACTAATTCTATTTTGATTTCTAGTAACTTTTAGAATGTAGAAAAAGTAACAGGATGTAATGGAATTGAAATAAAGCAAAGTAGAAAAGATAAAGATAAAGAGAAGAAAGGAAAGAAGATGCTCACAAAAATCCAAGTAATGAAGCCTCTAGCTAGTAGATATCTTCAATACCTACGTCTGTAAGATCTAGAGAAAGTGTTGGGGCTGCATAGGGGTTTGCCTCAATCAAACCCTCGTTTTAGTGTTCCCACCTCCACGAACAGCCAGATAGAAAGAGAGTGTAACTGAAATGGAAAAAGCGTGTGGTAAAAGTAAAACCCACTTCAGTAGTAGAACTCGCACCACCAAGTGTGAGTGATAAAAATAATCCCTACTCGAGGAGGAGAACCCATATCACAAAAGAGGTGACAAAAGCAATCCCCGCTTGAGGAGGAGAACCTATATCATAAGATGTAGATGCGATAGATAGGGGATGTGGAATCCCAAGATTCTCACAAGCATGAGACAAGGGAGATGAAGTTACAAGAGTGAAACTAAGAGAGCTTAAAAGTGCTTGAAGTTTCTATAGAAAGCTATATAGAGTTGTGCAAGCAAGATAGCAAAATAAGGAGAAGAGGAAAATGGCAGAGCCAAAGCTAGAGAGAAGTTAGAAGTAGAATAATAGAGCTAGAGGAAGTTAGAGGGCCAAATCAACTAAAAAGATAGCTTTTATTAAGGGACAAGAAGTTTCTCCAGTTGTTACAAGGCGTCATGGGTTGTTACCACTAAAAAAAGGTGAGGAAAAGTGGCAAGCATGCTCAAAGATAGTTGTTTGAGCATTGAAACATCACAAAATGCTAGCGTGCCACGCTAGTGTCTGGACATGTCACACTACAAAACAACAAGAATGGGAAAAGCGCGGGTGCTAACAAAAGATGACCCACAAGAGTAGATGCTTAAAATGGGTGTTGGAGCATCCTAAGAAGGAAAACGGTTGCTGCACGGGCTAAAATGATCCTACTAAAGATGCTAAGGGAGTGGACAGTAAAGAGGAAGCAAGAATGTATGTGAAATTGCAAGGGGTGCAATTTATAACTATACAGCCATAAGTCAAGAACTTCTTCTCACTAAAGTATTACCAATAGGGCACCAAACACTCATACAAATACCACAAGAGGTGGGGTGGATACAAATGCAATGCAATCTAGGGATAATAAAATGCAAATAGAAAAAAATTTGTAAACTGAAACAGGAATGCAATATCAGAAAATAGAAATGCAGAAATTACTATGAAAATGATAAAAAGTGTTGTGCAGAAAGTCCAACTAGATTGAATCGCCCAGGGTGGCGAATGAGTCTAGGGGTAAAAATTTTTGTTATTTTTTAGAAAATTTAAATTGATTTTGATGCTTTTCAAATGCAAAACTAGGATGCATATGCAAAATTTTAGTTTTTGTAATGTTTTGAAGTGCAAAATTGAAATCTATATGAAATATTCACTAATACAATTTTGTAAACCCTAGGATGCAAAATAATGCAAAACCTACTGCAGTGTTGATGCAATTTTTTTCTAGGATGAAAATGCATTGAAAATCAGAAGTAAGAAATGTTCTAAAGTCAACTTCACCAAAATGGAAACAAAGATTTTGGCACCTGAATGCTATATGCTCCCTCTAGGGTTTTTCACCTAAAAGGAGATAAGATTGGAGCCAAAATGTAGTGTTTACACTCAAAGAGGGATATGATATAGATGAAATATACCTAAATGAAGTAAACTAAATAAAAAGAACTAAAAAATACTATTGATTATGTATGGAAAACTAAGAAATATGAAGTTTAAAAACACAGTGTTGTATGCAAACATGAACTAGAAACATGCACAAATGAAACAGAATTGAATGAGACTGAATGGAGTGCACTTGGAGATGTAATTCTAATGTGGGAAGGTTTTTTAATGTCTCATAAATCACTCTTTATGGCCACTAGGACTCATTCGCCACTGATGGCGAATTAGTCTTGCTTCTGGTAAGCTTTGTTGAAACTAGTTTCTGAGTGTTGGGAACTAAAAACTGGACAAAACACCTTTTCCATCCTATCAGTGGGACTCATTCACCACTGATGGAAAATCATTCCACCCACAAAAATCTAAAAATTCTAGAGTCAACTATGTGGGTTCATATCTACACTTGTCTTCTTCTTAGGTTGACGAAACCAAATCTATAGAAAATGGGTTGAATGTTGTCTCCAAGCTTGAATTAGGTATTTGTTGACTTGAATAGCTTTGATGACTTGTTGACCACTTTTCAAAACCTATCTCTTTGAAAAATCTTCCCTACAAGACCTACAAACACACATGCAAAGAGGGGGGAAATGGTTAAGGGTTAGAGTATAGGGATTTGTCTTGGTCAATTCCCACTTTGGTAATCAAACCCTTGATAAAGAAATGAAATGAAATAAGAAAGGAATGATGAATAAAGAACATGAAAGTGTCCTAAACTCACCAAACCCTTGTTTTTGAATTTTGAAGATATGTCAATGGCTGCTCCAAGATGCTTGATAATTGCTTGGTTAAATGATGTTATGATGCTCAAGTGCTTACATGGATGAAAGGATGATTGAATGGATGAATGGATGCTTGAATGAATGGGTGAATGGGGGTTAAAATGGATATAAAAACACTTATTTATACACACTTATGCCCTAATTTACCAAAAATACATCACAGGCCAACCTAAGGTCTTAATGAATAAAACCTGAAATAAATTTGAATTTATTTTGAATTTTGTACCAAGAGGGACTCATTCACCACCCATGGCGAAATGGGTCCCACTCAAGGAATGCAAGTGGGTGTCGAGAATTAAGTCATCTTTAATGTGTTTTGTCAGGTTTGTATTCAAAAACACACTTAATTAAGGCCTATAAGTGCATAAAGGAGCCAAATAAAGCATAAGAAAGGTATATTTAGTGATGACAAGCCTAGAAAAGCATGAAAGTTTGTTATAAGACATTACAACACTTTAGAATGAGACTTGGTAAGTGATAAAAATGGAATATTTAGATGAAATATGATTAGAAGAGTCTAGAAAAGTGTAGAAATGTATTACAACACTTCACAAAACCTTCACAAGACATCATAAAATCTTAATAATTTGAATATTCAAGACCCAATGTGAATGCATAAGTTACACTACAACATTAAATCAAGGTGAAATCAAGCCAAATAAGCACAAGGAGGGACAAAACAAGAAAAAGTAAAAGGGTTACTTTTTCCGTACCCACAATAACAATGGAGATTATGCACCAAGGTATAGGGAGAAGGTGGAAAGCTAACCTTTGCATGGACTTGACTCAAACAATAGGTTGTTGTAATACACATAGGGCATGATAAAACCTTGGGGTTCATGTAAATAAGTGAATTTAAGCACAAATAAATCCTTGTGCACATAAGACATTGGTTTTTCCTTGATGGTTCTATACAACTAATATCCACAATACATAAAGGTGATCCTACACACACAAGCTTAAAATTATTCTTGGTGGGTCATGTAAAGAAGAACCAATCAAGAAAGGATGGCCTCTTACACACTATTTTTTTCCAAACTTGGTGGGTCCTTAAGGATACACTAGCTCATTTGACTGCAAAAATGACAAAAATTTCTAACGAAAGATGTATAATTTGATGTATTGTCGGGTACTTGTGATATTTAATGTGTAATTTACAATTTTTTTTAATTTTATCCCTGAGATTCATCAAAATTTAGACAAAACTAGTTTTGTCAAAATTTCGATGAACCATTTCATTGAAATTTCAACAAACATGGAAAATAAATAAAAAATCAAATTATGGCCAACAAATAAAAGTGATTTCTCCTATTTATTGCGACAGTGTTTTGCTATACTTGTGAATTTGCTCTACTTGTGAATTTTCTCTACTTGCGATAGTTTGTGGAGAACTAAGGACGATTTTCTTGGGAAAAATTAGAAAAAATTCAAGAAGATATTGCCAAGTTGAGGGTAGTCATTGTATTTTTCTAGAATTCATTTGTGAAGTCATATTTGTACTTCCAGGTTTGAAAATTATATTTTAAAGCAACATCTCATCATATTTCATTTTTAGACTCATGCATTTTGAGAATTTCATTTCCATATTTTGTTGTGCAAGTTCAATATTTTGATTTTAGGAGTCTAACGGCTCGAAATCATAGTAAAATCAAAATTTAATAAGTCCTGGAATTAGCATTTTAAATTTTTTTTTGGGTTCATTCACAGCAAACTATCTTCTCTTTTGCAGGGGTGGATGCATGCTGAATTTTTTTGGTGCAAAATATCATAATTATTAGATTTTTTTACCTGTCTATGATTAAGAATTATTAGAGTTTGAGTTTGATACTTTTTTAAGATCTAAATATTCAAGCTTGGTAAAGAAAAATCATGTCAGATAATATTAGTGTAGAACAAAATGAATAGAAAATTGCTAGAATGTGGGCTAGATTGAAAAGAAAGGGTGATGGGAAATGTTATTGTCCTTGCAATAATTGCAAGGGCTTAAAGACGAGAAGACTTTTAATCACAACAGCTGAGAAACATTGTAGGAAACATGCTCACATTGAAGGGGGGCATGATTATCATCCATTGGTAAGTTGTTCATTATATGTCTTTATATTGATTGAATTTGTAAATGTTTATATCATTTTAACATTTCTATATATATATAAAATCACTTGATCATGATCATGGTTTATTTGTGTCTATCATTATTATAAAGGTGGGTCACCCTAGGGCACAAGATATGGATTATCACGCCTCAAAGAATGTGGTTTTGCAAGTGGAGGAACATGGAGCTATGAATATCGAAGATGAAGTTAATGATCCTATGGAAGAAGATGATCATGCACTAGAAAATACAGTTGAAGATGATGGTACAAATACATTGATCCATGACACATTCAGTGGCACAGCTGATCATGATGATTGAGATGACTTTGATAATGTTCATGATTTACCTGTACTTGAGAAGGCTCACAAGCCCCTTTATGAAGGCTTTGAAACAACTCTTCTCTCTGCTATATTGTTGTTAGTGAACTTGAAGGTTATGAATGGTTTATCCAACATAGCAATGCACGGATGTTAAGGTATGTCATATATGTCATTTTTTTTCATCTATTTTAATTATTTTTAGTTCATCATTAGTAACTAAAGGATAAAATATGTACCATTAATATTCTTTATATTAACAAATTATTATTTTTTGTAGATTTATTGGTGAATTTTTGTTACCACCATCAAATATTTTACCTCGCTCATACCAAAATTTATCAACCATTATGAATGATATTGGAATGGAGTATCAAGCAATAGATGCATGTCCCAATCATCATATTATATATCATAAACAACATGAATTTGCAACAGAATGCCTGAAATGTCATCTTAGTAGATATCAAATAGATCAACTAACAAAAAAGGTGTCTCACAAGGTTTTTCATTACATTCCCATTATTCCACGTATGCAACGATTATTTGGTGTGAAAGTTTGGCACAATTTATGGATTACCATGCACAAAATAGAAGTGGAGATGACACTCTTTGAATGCCTACAAATGGTTCTTCATTTAAGGACATGGAGGAAAAATGGCCACACTTTAAAGAAGAACCTCATAATCATAGGCTTTCATTGGCAGCGGACGGTGTCAATCCATTTGGAGAGTTGAGATCTATTTACTCAGTGTGGCCTATTTTTGTTATCAACAATAACATTCCTCCATGGATGTCAATAAAGAGGGAACACATAATGTTGGCAATGATTGTTCCAGGTATTTGTTTACATCAATTTTGTTTAACATAGTAGCATCTCATTTGTCTTATTTGTTGCATAATGACATATTTTTTTCATTTAATAGTCATGTACTTTAATTTATATATACTGCAGTAAAATGGTTATAATAATTATGTAATGTTTATGTTCATTCAACTAGGTAAGTACCAAGTTAAAGATATGAATGTATATATCGAGCCTCTTATCAATGAGTTACTAAACTTATGGAATGGCGTCACTATGTATGACGTCTCTAGACCAATAGGACAAAGACAATTTCAATTCCATGCAATGCTTGTATGGACAATTCATGATGCCCTAGGGCTAACACATTTTTGTGGTATGTTATAACGTTCGACTACACTTTAACGATATTTAATTTTATGAAATAGATATCATGCATGTTTTTTAAATAATCTATTCATTATATATAATTATATAAATTGACATATTTAGTCCAATTATATATGATCTTGAAGGTCTTCAAACAAAGGGAAAATTTGCATGTCCAATTTGTGGTCCAAAGATGAAATCTCATCATTCAACAAGTTTAGGAAAGCACTTGTTTGATGAGTATAGGCACTTCCTCCATAGAAATCATAAGTATCGAGCTATTGAAAAACATCTTTTCAATGGAAAAGAAGAGACTACATCAAAACCATGAAGAATGACACCTCGCCTATGGAAGTTGGAATATAATAGAATTAATCACGTCAAGGTTATACATTGGATCAAATTGTTTATCTATCATATATGATATGTTTGGAATTTATATTTTTATATTATGTTTTGTTTGTTCATGTTGTAATTGACAATGATTGTCGTTGTTAATTTTTTTAACTTATATGCTTCATGAAGGTCATCAAGGCATTAATGGTTGGCTTCCACAGGGAATAAAAAGTTATCCCAAAAAAATTAGTAGGTTACCCTACTATGAGCAACTACAAATTGTGCATTTTTTTGATACAATGCATATTGGAAAGAATATAATAGAAATGGTATGGAAAATATTGGATGGAAGGCATGACAAGGAAAATTTTGTCAAAATTTGTAGTGACATTCAAGAAGCCAATCATGCAATGAAAAATTTCATTCAATTAAATAGAAATGGAGACCAAATCAATGTAAGCGCCCTTCCTTGGTTATTAACGGAGCAGCAAAGCAATGCTAGAAAAGAAGTCATATGAAAAATTCGATTTCCCGCAGGATTTGCTGCGAACATAAACAATATCATAACAAAGAAAGGTGAATTTGGGTCAGGGATGAAAACACATGATTGGCATACCTTCATTAAGGTAATTATTCTGGTATATTATATATATTTGTATACTGCATGTACTTTTCAGTGTATTATGTTTACTACTTTTGGAAAAATAATGAAAAGATCATTTTATAATTGTTACAATACGTTCTACCTCTATCTCTCCCAGACAACTTCGACAACAATGTCAAGCAAATTATATATGATCTCAGAAAATACATGAGGTAAGTAGTGACATTTGTTCAATTTGTTGTATAGATCTTATAATTTTTATTTGTTTTACTTGTTATGTAATATATTGTATATTGTTGTTAAATCTTGTTAATATATTTGCGCCTTGAATCACTTGTAGATGGTTGTCATCTAAAGAAATCCATAAAGAAGATATAAATTATTGGAAGATAAAAATTCCTCGTCTAATGTGTGAAATGAAAAAGTCTCTACCTTCGACATTTTTCAATGCACAAGAACACTACCTCATACACCAAGTTGAGGAGATTGAATTTTGTGGACCTATACACACAAGGTCAATGTGGATGGTTGAGAGGCACTTGAAATTTTTGAAGGCTTTGGTTAGAAAAATAGCACATCCTGAGGGTTCTATGGTGGAGGGATATATGGTATACTAGACCATGGTGTACATTACTGAATATCTTCCTAAGTTTGCAGCAAAGATCCATGTAGATCACATTTTGGATCCCAACTCCATTAACAAATTCGAAGGGGAGTACCTGATGGGGAAAGGTAGATTGAGGAAAGTGAGAGGTAATTATAATATATTTTACATTTGGTTTTTATGTATATTGTACTTATTTAATTATTAATCTTCAATATACATCAATTATAAATTAAGGTTGTATAACATGGTAATTAACTAATTGATGTAGACCTGGGAGGCTCAACTCAACCAACCTATCAACCTGCCTTTAAGAGGCTTACAAAAAGTTTATAATGGCCACTTTAAACAATCCAAATAACTATCAAAGCCTGACAAACAACATAAGTCAAATTTCACACTTTGACTCTTTGAATCCTTGTAGCAGTGTAAACCTAGTTTTGTCCAATAACTCAAAACTTTCCCAAAACACTAGACAAACCCTTGATGTTTTTAGACACCCATTTTGGTGTTATTAAACATAATTCAAGGGAAATTACAATTCCTTTGGACCCAATCACCAAAATCACCCTTTCTAGGTTGTGTTGATTAGGCTGATTAGGACTATTTTACAAAGCAACTAGTCTTTAAACTTGTCATATGCCCATGAAATCTTGAGGAATCAATTTTTATGCCTCCAAACCTTCAAATCCACATAAATATTCCACTTGTATGACTATATTCTTTCCAAACCCAAAAACCCTTGTTTTAGGTCAAAATCATGAGGGTTTATTCAATCTCGTACTTCCATGACCTCCCAAATCTCAAAAACAACTCAGAAACAACCCATTAGGTCTTCACATGGGTAAAAATTCATAAAATCAGATCTCCCAAACATATTTTGTTGAAACGTAGGCTTGAACCTTTCATTTCACATGTTTTTCCTCACAAAAATCTTGAGGACAGAAGCTATACCTTCTTTATTTCTCATCCTATGAGGGTTTACAATGACCACTTTATGCCTTTTAAAGGCCTTTACACCTCAACTACTGAACAACCACCTCTACAACTGAATTTTTAATCTTTTATGATCACATGAAACATAAAACACACTAATTTCAAGGTTGTTAACATCACTATTTAAATGTTTTAATTTTTTGAATTTGTTAACATCGTTTGTGAATTTATTTATTTTATACAGTTAGTCGAGAGTGGGATGCACTACATTTTTACGTTGCAAACAATCTTGATTGGATGACAGTATGGATTGAACAATGTCAACAATCTAGTTGCGCATTAACATGGGAAGGTGTGGCTTCATTGGTTATAGAAGCTCATCGTAATGGAGATTCCAATGTTACACAAAGGGAAATTGATTTAGCATATGGTTTAAGAGATAAACAAGTACATATAAATATATTAATCACCCATATTATTTAATTATTTTCAATTATATTGATGTATATATGTTGAGATTTTTTTCTTTGCATACATTCGGCCAAGAATAAATATGTTTATCAACTAATGATATTGCAATAATTTTTTCATGTTTTACATATTGTAATTGAAACACCACAAACCTATGTGGTGCAATGGTTATAAATTTTGAATCAAAAATTTGGATGACATGAAGAAAACTTGTGATTTTGGGATAATTGTAGTGTTTTAGGTGACTAATGTTTCATCTAGAAGCGACATACTTCCAGAAGTCTCAAAAAATTGATACTATGGATTTTGGATGATATACTTGAGTGTGACTTTAAGTCTTTCAAATTAGTTTTGTTCATTTTCCTATGGTATAGGCTCCGATTGAATGAAAATGATCCCAAGAGAACTATTATTGAACAGGATAATGGATTTACCATGGTTAATACAAGGTCGATCGAGCGAGCTAGAAATGAACCCTATGCTCTTCCAAGCCAATGTGAGTAGGTATTTTACTCAAAGGTTCCAGGTAAACCAGTTTAGTCATTTGTTGTTAGACATGATCCAAGAGGAAAGACAGTAAAGTATAATGTGGTGGAAGAAGACATCGAAGAACTAGAAGATGATGTTAATGATGATCAGGATCAACAATTAGTTGATGATGTACCTGACGAAGATGTCGAAGAGGAGGAACTAGATCATGATGATGTAGGAGTTAATGTTCATGAAGATGATATTTGTGTGGATGATGACATTATCAAAACTGATATCAATGACGATGACGATGATATGACCAATCCTTACAATGTCAAATCTGGATCGAATGATATGTTAGACAAAGACTTTGATGAAGAAGAAGATCAATGACATTGAAATGTATGAGTTATTTGATTGTATTATATATTTGATATTCATTTCTTGATAGAATTATATTTGACTTATGTGGTTACATAATTAATTCATGATGTACTTTTTAAAGTTTAATTTTAATTCATGATGTTACAACTATTGTAGTTCTCCTAGAAATTTCCATATGATCATAATGCATAGTGTTTTGGGAAATTTCATGAAAGATGATACATTGATGTAGTAGTGAAATAATTGCAAAGTCATTTAGATTTTTTAGACCAATCACCCTTCGCAATGTCATTTTTAGGATCATCTCCAATTTGATTACTAGGACACATAAGGTTGGATTTTATTGGCTCATATTGGAGGAACATTGTGGCTTTGTGTAATGTGAGAAAATTTTGGATGGGGTACTTGCTATTGCTAAGGTGGATCACTCCTTTCTGTGAAGGCCGTACACTTATGATTGGGTCAAGTGTTCTTTTCTTTGGAAAATTCCTATTGCCTTTTTCATAGGTTATCATTTGATTAGATGGGTTATGAAGCACTTATTTCAAGTAATTTATGTCTATTTTAATTTGTAATTTATTAAATTCATACACATCCAAAATTATGTCCCTTGCTTTAATTGATTATTACATTATTTAATTATTAACTCAAATGACACCTCCAATTTAACTATATATATCTAATTGAATATATCTAAAGTGTTCATCATTTTTATATCAAATTTAGTAATTAACTCAAACAACTTTTCCAATTTAACTAACATCTTTTAAGATATTAAACAAATATGATTTATGAAAGAAGTATATTGGCGTAAAATTAAATATAATTTGTATTCCAATGTAAAAACTACAAAGAATGGAAACAATTCTTTCAACACATAAACTATTATGTAGTATTCAATTAAAATGAAAAAGCTTACTCTATATTAGTTAGGATACACAACTAAGAAAATGATCTAAATAGTCTAATAATTTCAAAAATACAAACAATATTAGGTAGATAATCAAACAGCTTTCATTTCTACAGTGACTTATTTATCCTAGAGAAACTAAGTATATAGTATACAAAGAAAATGAGCAAACCCACAACTACCCCTATTTTGAAGGAGTTTAGTTTTCTCCTCCTCCTAATCTCCCTAATATTGTCTAATTATTTTAAAGATACCAAGGGTCATAACACAACTTTATTCAACCCACTAAATATCTTGGTTAATGAAACTTGACAAAAGCAACAAAAAAATTACTACATTTGGCATTTCATGTGGAATGAAGAGTGGTGACAATAATCTACTTATAGTTTAATAAAACACTATTTTTAGAAGGCTTGACATTAGAGAGATAAAGAAGAGAGGGAGAGATAGGTTGAAGAGGAGGAGAGAGAAGATATGAAGATAGATAGGACATAGAAAAGGGAGAGAAAGAAGAGGGGGAGACTAGGGAAAGCAATATGTAGAAAGGGAGAGAGAGAAGAAGATAGGGAAGAGAGGGAGAGATAGATCAATATATATAAAGGGAGAGGGAGAGACATAGAAAGGGGGTGATATAGAGAGATAGAGGGGGA
>VDFB02105785.1:360481013-360606836 GCA_007258455.2 Sequoia sempervirens
CATCTTCCATTAATCCTAATTGAATTTATTGATGTAACAATCTCCATTTAGTCTTATTCTCGAAAATGAAATTATGACTGCATCAGTTCTTGCTGATCAATTCCATATTATGCCTCAAAGCAATAATTGTAAGGGAGTATTCAAATAATACTTGGTAACTGTAACATCCCTACAACTAGTCTACTCGCAATCTCCTCATTATTTTTCCTTGCAAGCCTGCTTGGTATTATCAATGCTTCTCTTCTTTAGTTATACCTTGATCATTAGATCATGGAGTTGCCTTGGGATTCCTAAGTCTTCTCCATTTACCACAGTTTTGGATTTTGTTTCACTTCCTCATCTTCATCATTAGCATTGAATGGGTATGCAACATCAGTGTACACTTGGATAACTAACTCCAATTATGTCTTCTATCCTTTATATTTAGTAACCCCAGTGACAGTGAGGTGTAATAAATAATTTCTCTGATTCCATTGTCTTCCAATTGCAGACACAACACTTGAACTTAATAAGGAGTTTAAAGATTTGAATAACTTCCTTGATTTTATTGACAATCTATCACAGTTGTTGCACTTGAAAATAAAATTACTGTCTTCATTTATGGCTAAACCAAATGAGATATTTTCATTAAAAATGTAATAGTGAATTCCTTAGTAAGTGTGATATATTCACTCACATTTAGACCGAATGGTGTATAGAGTCTTCGTGCATAGTAAAATGTTTCGAACTCCATACTATGTTCGTTGTTCTGTTTGAAGCTTATCAGATCATTGTGGATACGTAGATAATCTACCTGTAGCCATGTTGAACCTATAATTAGGTCATTGGATGTGAGTGTATACCATACCTTGTTAGCTTAGGAACACTTAGAATCGGCAGTTAACTATGGCGTCAAGATTTCTCTAGGTATATTGGCCTTGGAAAAGTAGTCACCTTATGCTCTGCATGATATGTATTTTAGTTCACCGAAAAACTTATGAAATACATTCTCTTTCTTCTACTACAGCCGTGGTAGGGTCATTGATGTTTGTTATTGATTGTGCATGTGGTTGTTAGGATTAACTTTCCTTCATAGGATTCTTAATTTTGGATTGCATCAAATTGTGTGCAAGTGAACAATAATATATTAATACGATGTTTTGTCCATGTGAATTAATTATTATAGGGATTGATAATATGTCTTTCAATGATAATTAGAATTGTATATATGTATACACAACCATATGTTTGAATTTAACGTAAATTAAATTAAGTTAGATGAAACAAAGTCTAATTTGATTAGATGCCAAAATTCACCCATAGATATTTATATAAATTCATATATAGATAGATATCTATGTATTTACTCATACGTGTTCAAAGATATAGAGATTTTTTTTTAAATGTTAGTTTAATGTTTGGTTAAAAAAAAAAAAAAGGTAGATTGTTAATTAGGATATATAGCCTTTAATTTAAGTAAGTTGTTGAAGAGTTTGATAGGTTGTTTAACTTATACAACTTTGATTTATTGGTTGATGACTTAGTAGTATACATGTGGGAGGGATGTCTTTATGTTTACTTGGTATTGTGGGTTTTCTTGAAAAGCGAATACCAAGTTGTTGTGAATGCTTGATGAGGTATAATCATGATGTATTGTTGTTTGACTTTGTTGTTGGAGATTGTGGTGGATTTTGTGATTGTGATGGTGATGAGTTAATGTTTGTGGGAGCAGGATCGTCTGAGCCAATTGGTTCTTGGGAAGGTTTTGATTTTGTGAGTTGATTATGTTGGTTATTCCCTGAGTTGAAGATCTCGTTGTGCGGTCCTCACTTGTTGATTTGTAAATTGTGGTTTAACTATTGTCTTTTGATACCTTGTTCATGTTGTCATTTTGGTTGAAGAGATTTTAGAATGTTAAGGTTTTCGTTTTGGAACTGCATCGCTTCTTTTACCTTCCCTTTTTGGGTAGTTATTCTCCTTGATCTTCGAGAGGCTTGAGACAAGGGTTAGTTGATGTTTTATCTTTTATTTTCTCTTATAGTGGCAAGTGGTTGGGCATCATTGTTTTGGAAGGGTTGTACCATGTAAATGGGAATTCTGTATTGTGTTTTGGTGGGATGGATAATGCCTCACATGTATTTCAATTGAGATTGGATATTATGTTTCTTTGTTGGTACAACCCTTGGATTTTGGTTTATGTTTTGGGTCTCTAGGGAGAGTGGCTCTTCGTGGGGGCTGGCGCCTCAAATAGGAGGAATGGCATAGGATAACCCACGTAAGAGTTAGAGTAACAAGTGGAGATCTAATAATAGAACTTAGGGGGATGGGTAGTAATAACATAATAAGATAATCTTGGGTACCTCATCTGTCCATTAGGGCTGTCGCAGACTAATGGTAGACTGAGAAGGCCGTGGTTGGCAAAGTCATTACCTCGTCCTCATGAGAGGGGTTAACGGCTCCACATGAGTCACCCTATGGGGTCGGCGCCTCAAGTAGGAGGAAGTGCCAGGATAACCATGGATGGGGGCTGGCGCCTCAAGCAGCTTGGTACAACTGGTGCTTGGAGGAAGAGCACAAGATAACCCATGTAAGACTATGCGATGAAACTCTCCACTAGTTGCCCTTATGCTTTTCTTTCTTGGTTGCCTTTGGAAGTGTGTTATGATGGTTGTCTTAGATTTACTTTGCTAGTGTTTATGATTTTTATTGTTGTTTTATATATGATGTGTCTTTATGGTCTTGTGTTTACTATGATTAGATCCTGGTTGTTGTTGTTTATGATCTATGGAATCTTTTTTTGTTGCTTTTGGAGTTATTGTTACTATGATATTCTTTATTGGGTTGGGCTTGGGACGTTTTTGGTTGTGGTCACTTTCTTGTCAGCTCCTTAGCACGGGGGGTGGGTCTTCGGACCCATGTGGTCGGGTGGAACATGCTAAGTACCCCATTGGGTCCCCAGTCAAAGATTGAGAGGTGCAGATTGGTGTCAGTTGTGGCCACTCCAGAGTTGTTTCCATCTTGATCCAATTAAGATATTTTGTATTATGTTGCTCAGTTGTATCATGTTATCTTGTCATATCATTTATGTTTATGTTGGGGAACACTTTTGTATCATTGTTACTCTTGAATGTTGTAATGAAATGTAATAATAAACCTTGTGCAGATGTTGATTCATGACAGTTGTTATTCAAAACGTTGTATCCATGGAAATACATCCCTTGAGTTTATATGATGATATAAAGTTTATCATTATGATTTTTGAGGTAATTATATATATATACATGTATTTATGTATGTGGATGGTTTCTTATTAATGATTTATCATGTATCTATTACATTTGTAAATGATTACTTTCTTATGGGTTATATCTTTTACTTTCTTTGCTTGTTGTCGTTGTATGGATTTAAGTTTTGTAATGACTTCTCGTGTACCCCAAGGGACGTAAGTGTTAGTGGATTTGTTTAACTAAGTTTCATGACTTATGAGTTGATGTGCATCTCATGTATGTTTGATTTACTTTTTAAAAAAAATGTGCAGTAATTATTCTTTAATTATCCTTTGGGGTTCGCACGACAGGGCGTTACAACATGGTATCAGAGCATAGGTTCATACACTGGGCACTATGTGTGCTCAATATGTAAGCTTGTGTTTAGACCCTTGAGTCTAGAGTTTCACTTTTATGTTGTCATTGTTGTGAACCTGAGTTTCTTTCGTTAGCTGGTGTCGGGTCGATGGTGTAGGAAACTGCTGGGAAAGGATAGGACCCTTGGTGTAGTGCGCAATGCACTGATATCCTTCCTCTCAGGGATGCACTATGGACCCTTGTGTCGCTGTGTAAAGTGGTTTCTAGTGAGGTGAGTTATGTGTGTGAATATGTTAGGTGTGTGTGGAATTTTCCATCTTGTTGTCCTTGAGTGACGAATTATGTTTTCTTGAATCTATGAAGGTGTAAAATTTTGTCTTTTGTTGAAATTGTGATATTTGGTGTTGAATAATGATTGAAGTGGAGTGCTTTGTGTGAAAATGATGATTTTTAGTGAAAAAGTGCACTTGTGTGGATAATTATGTTATGTTTTTATTGAAGTGTAGCATAATAAGAGTAAAGAATCAACTCGAGTGATTGGTACTAATGTGTTATGTTTCCACCCTAGTCTATGAATTCTAGGTAGTTGGTTGTGGAAACTCAGCAACAAAGGTAATGGAATTGGTATTTATAGAGATAGATATTTCTAATGTCAACAGGTAGTTAGTTTCTGATACAGTATATGAAAGAGACTTATAGCTAGATCATTATGTGATTCTTTTCTAAAATTGATAAGTAGGGAATTCCTTACGAATTATTAGAATAATTTTGACTATTGTGTGTGTCTAGTGGGAGGGACAATGTAGAATCACCTGCTCACGAGTGCCCTACTATGCTGCGAATTCCTCTCACAATGTGTTTGTGAAATATACATATTGTGCACAACGTTCGTTTGTATGCAGGATTGCAAGAACCAAGCCTCGATTCCACCTACATCGTTAGGACAAGGTGAGCATCATAGCCACCCAATGGGTTGATGTGGAAAAATAGGTGCTAACAAGAAAGTTTCCCCAACCTTGTTCATTACCTTGTCCTTGTGTTCTATTGCAATCTCGTCTCCGTTTTCATTTTTAGTATCATTTCCTTTATTTGAATGTGTTGAATTCTCTTGCTCAATTAATGTCATATGATTGCTGATATTGTTGCTAGTTTATTGTGTTACTATGTTTATGCTTGAGGCTGACTTCCAAGAGTAAATCGAAGCCTGGGGGGGAGGATGTAGAGCCCCTCCGTCATTTAACTAGAGAAAACTTTACGCCATAGTTAACTATCGATTCTAAGTGTTCCTAAGCTAACAAGGTATGGTATACACTCACATCCAATGACCTAATTATATTTTCAACATGGCTACAGGAAGATTATCTACGTATTCGCAGTGATCTGATACGCTTCAAATAGAACAATGAACATAGTATGGAGTTTGAAACAATTTCCTATGCACGAAGACTCTATACACCATTCGGTCTGAATGTGAGTGAATATATCACACTTACTAAGGAATTCACTATTACATTTTTAATGAAAATATCTCATTTGGTTTAGCCATAAATGAAGACAGTAATTTTATTTTCAAGTGCAGCAACTGCAATAGATTGTCAATAAAATCAAGGAAGCTATTCAAATCTTTAAAATCCTTATTAAGTTCAAGTGTTGTGTCTGCGATTGGAAGATGACGGAATCAGATAAATTATTTATTGCACCTCACTGTCACTGGGGTTATTAAATATAAAGGACAGAAGACGAAATTGGAGTTAGTTATCCAAGTGTACATTAATGTTGCATACCCATTCGACGCTAATGATGAAGACGAGGAAGTGAAACAAAATCCAAAACTGCGGTAAATGGAGGAGACTTAGGCATCCCAAGGAAGCTCCACAATCTAATGATCAAGGTATAACTAAAGAAGAGCAGCATCAATAATACCAAGCAGGCTTGCAAGGAAAAAGAATGAGGAGACTGCGAGTAGACTGGATGTAGGGATGTTACAATTACCAAGTATTATTTGAACACTCCCTTACAGTGATTGCTTTGAGGCATAATATGGAATTGATCAGCAAGAACTGATGCAGTCATAATTTCATTGTCGAGAATGAGACTAAATGGAGATTGTTACATCAATAACTTTGATTAGGATTAATGGCAGATGTGGTGATATCAACATTAGAGACATAGGAGTATTTACAATGTACAATGTCGTTTAGGATGTAGAGCATCATAATGATGAACATATTATAAACCATCGAAACTATAGTGGTAAACCACCAAGCATAGGAAGGAAGGGATTTATCATGCTTTATCACGACCTCCACAAAATGGAATACCGTGACTACTAGATAACATGCCAGGGTTGTAGGGTAAAACACTATGAACATAAGATAGTATGCCATGAATGCAGGATATGTTCCAAATGGATTCCTTAAATCAAATGTTAAAATTTCTTCCCCTTTGCTAGACTTAGTGAAGATAACCCAAAACATACAAATTGAGAATTGAGTCTGACATTTATCAAACAACCCCAAGGATACTAAAATGTGGCATAATGATAGCCTACATATCCGAAATGAATCTTGCAAGAAAGCTCTAAAAATATAGGAATTAGTGAGGCACACTGGAACACATCCCTAACATAGCAAGCTTTGCTAGTGTTCAGAATGTGTGCAATCAAGCATGTTTAGCGAGTAAATTCTGCACGCACCACTCATCAGTACCCTTATTACCGAAAGCAGATAATCATACAAAAATCTTGCCTTAGTTTATCTAGCGACGTTGCAAAAGTCTATGTTTATTGGATTCTAACTAGAACGCTACACCACACACTCCTCTCTAAAGCATTTGTGCAGAAGCGACAGGGGGATTATTTATGTTACATAAGGAGATTGACGTGAGATACCTGGCAAATATCAATAAAAGTCATATTTCAGAGATATGGAGGGATCATGTTCCTCATGGATGAGCTTTGTCTGAAGAAATATTGACTATTTGGCAACAGATTTAACTATCTTCTTAATTTCAACACAATCAATCAGGATATTGAAAATAAACAGATTATAGCCATATTGAAGGTTAAGAGGTCACATGGCATAAAGGAGTATGAGAAAATTTTCAAGCAGCAAGGCAACAAGTGAAGACTAAAAGCCAGGCATTGAACCAATTTTGGGCTGCTTGAATGGGAATGAGAATAGAAGTTGCAAGAAAATAAAAAGATCACCAGAGATGAATAAACTTAATCCATTGTAGTCTCAATGATAAAAAATAAAAGTAGGTTTTATGAATTTCTTTTGAATATTATTATCACTAACCTGCTTGTGAAGGAGGAAGGGGTTTAGTGGGCAGTTGCTACCAGAATCTTCTTCACCAGTGGTGGCTATTTTAGGTGGTATGAAGGCAAGCTATTGGCGTCGCTATTATCATCATCCTTGAACAAATCGAAGGAATTTGTAGTCGCCATTACTGAAAAGGATCTCCTCTAACAGATCGATCAAGCCTCTTATTATTTCTATAGACTTTTCCCTATCAATTCAAGCTATGAGAGCTTCATAGTTTAAAGGGTTTCTAGGGTTTGTGAGAATATACATTCGTTAGCTTTATCCTTAAGCAAGTTAAAAGACGGGGATCACATCTACCAATTGATTATGAAGATGATCCAGCAGACCTCATGATTCCAAACCCTCCCTCAAGTAAACTCCCCAATACTATATATCCCCCCTCTCCTCTCTCCCCCAGAATCCTGCATTTCAATGAAACTATTGATCATGACCTTGCTCACAATGATGCATGCAACCAATAGCAGCATCAGTCCTTTTTTTTTCCAAAGAAAAAATTAATTAAAATCCATTAAAACCCTCACAAAAATAGTAAGTTTCCTTTCGACAATAATTCAAAACTGTGCATGCCTCAATTAAGTTCCTTTCTATCTTTTAAATTGCTTTTACAATCCATTTTAAAAATCTTATCTCTAAGATTTATTTGACATCACATTGTATACCATATTTAAATAAATATTTAAATAATTATCTTCACAAGTTAATTAAATTATCAATTATAATTAGGTACAATACTTTTTACAATAAGAATTAATTTATTTAATTATTATTTTAAATTTTAATTTTATTTAAGTTACCTCATAAGGAATTTTATTTTAATTAACTGATGATTGAACAAAAAAAACCATTATGTTTACCACCCAATTCAATGACACTGTACACACAAATAAATACTTACCCCAATATCCAGAAGGTAAACGACGGAGGGGCTCTACATAAGTTGTCATGAGGTATTTAATTATAACATAAGTTCATTCATGATTTTATAATTTGTAATCTTTTATGTCATGAACTAAATATTTTTTATTTTTACAGGATTTTTTGTGTCCTCATGATGTCATTGCCCATGATCAAGGTACTACAAGTGTTTCCCATGGAGTAGGGGTTGGTACAAGTGTCCATCCTGATCTTCCTGCATATACATCACATGATCATCTGACCCCATCATCTGTGCCTATATTGTTGACTGAAATGTCTACAACACATAGCATGCACGCATCGGGTAGTACTAGTGATGCAGAGGCCACTAGTGCTAGTGATGTTTTAGTAGCATTTCCTGGATCTTCCCATTTTACTAGTACGGGAACATTTTCAGTCACATTTTTGGTGACCGAGGATTTCATTCCCATAAAGATAGAGAAGGTCCCAGGTAATTTAAAAAAAATTAATTATTATTATATATAATCCAATTGAAATTTACTTATTGATCACTCTTTTTAGACTAATGATCCCATGATCATTTTGCAAAAAATGATGTTTTTTATAAACATGTAGGTGATATAACATTGGGGCTCTTTGGTCCCACCATATGTACACGGTCAAATACCCAAAATCAATATTTCAAGAATGAGTTCATTAACCATTTAGTTGTGTTGTTCAGTGATAAAACATTCAACTGCACAAAGGTCCTTAAGAAAGTTGGTACATATCTAAAGTATGTGAGGGACCAATATAGGTCGCATTTAAAGAACAAAAATTACGAGTGTCCCCCCATGATTATGGAGAGGGAGTGGAAGGACTTGGAGTCAGATGGAAAGGAGAAGGCTGAAAAGAAAAAAGGAAAGACACCACCAGGCCAAGGAAGGTATGTGATACTATCAACAATGTAATTATATATTGATTACTCTTTCTTTTTACATAATCTAACGTATTTCAAACTTTTTATAGGCTTCCTGACACATCAAAGGCAACAAAGGAAAGACTAGAAAAACATGGGCAGCACAAACTTGGCTTTGGTGGTTATATGAAATTAGCCGCAAGAATTGTAAGTATCAATAAATGGAATATTGCATCCAAATAATAAATTGCAAAAAAAATTGGTTTTATCACACCATAGAAGCAAAATTCATGATCTTATGCAAAAATGCAGGGCTCTGAATTCAACAGAGCACCCATAGAAGAGGAAATGAAGATTTCCTTCCAGATGGCTATGAAGTCGTGGTTGAATGCCTAAGAGTCTTGACTGGACAAACACAATATTCCACTGCATCTAACAAGTAGGTAAATAAACTCAATAAAGTTTATTTAAAATTGAATACTTGTGCAATCTATTCAATATTAATTTCCACCATAAAGTAATTATGTGTCTATTTGTTTTAAACAAACAGACAATGATAATACTGCACCTGACATTGGAATGCATCCTGGTGAGGGTGGAGCACAACCTACAGATGAAGTTCATGGTGTGCATCCCGGTACTAGATGTATTCATGTGCTATACAAAACGCAATATGGATTAATACAATTAAACATCTTTAATTGTAATTGGTGTATTAATTAATGTAACCTTTCATGTTTCAACTTTAGACCATGTAGAGCGTGATCAACATGTTGAGCATGATCAGGCTAGACAAGATCAAGAACATGATGTGGCCCCATCAGGTAAAGAGGACCACTCTAATGTTCTTTTAAACATATTTAATTGCAATTGGTGTATTCATTAATGTAACCTTTCGTGTTTCAACTCCAGATTAGGGTGTAGAGGGTGTTCAGCATGTTGAGCATGAGGCTATACGACAAGATTAGGAACATGATGTAGCCCCATTAGGTAAAGAGCACCACTCTAATGTTCTTTTAATTAATAAAATATTTGTAACAATAATAACAAAACATATCAATTTAACATTTATTTGTTATTGCAGCAAACCACCCCTTGAAGCGGCCTCCACGTCGTGATCAGTACATGACTAGGCGTACATTAAGATCACGAATAGAGGGCAGAACAACTGAAGGGGGGACAGATGATTTAGAAAATGTTACTCCACTTCAACTTTTTTTAGCTTCAAAATTAAAGAAACAAAAAAAAAAGTGATTGTAATCATATTATGACAACCATATTTTGATAATATGTAACAACTGAATGAATGAATGTTATATGTTATTAATGGATGAATGAATGATTAATGTTATATGAATTGGGTATGGGGAATGGAGAGTGATGTGAGAAGGGGGGAGGGGAGGGGCCAAATGAACTTCAAAAAATGACCGAAAAACTTGTTTTACCTCTGATGAAATGTCCGACGTTATGACATGCCCATTTCGTCACTATTTCAATTATTTTTTGGTGGTGTTCTGACGTTCTGGTTGATTTTTCCTGCTTGTTTTCTAGCTAATGTTCATTGATAAAGCAACACATGTTTCGTCGGAAGTTCGATGAACACAAGAACACCTTTACCATGGCGAATACTGACAAAGTCACATCGTGAGTTCGATGTTTCAAGGTTTTTCGGGGAAGCGACAAAAACGTTTCGACAAAAATTATTGCAGTGGTTCGTCAGTGTTCCAACAATAGTTTGTCAAAATTTCAACAAACGTTCGTTGGAAAATGGAGTTGAATATAGTAGTGGTACAACCAAAAAAATAGCACACAACCAAAATACCATTCCCCAATGTATACCAATTGAAACACACCAAGATATGAAAATATCATGGTGGCCTCCCACTAACATATTATGGGACAAAAGATAAATCAATACAAAAGACCAACTAACAAAAAAGTGCAACCATCATCTCTTTCCAAATTCGGATAAATTATGTGGGATTGGATTAATCCTAGTGTGGGAAGGATGCATCGCTAAAGGTATGATGTGATGTAAATGAGGATGATGATCAATAGTTATAGGGACTGCATGTTTTCTAAAATATAATCTTAAGTGTTATTTTTTATTGTTATGTGATGTTTGATGTGCAGTTTGTTAGTTTGAAATGTTTCCTATGTTATGCATATGTCCAAGTCTCTCATCTTGTTGGAAATAGGATTCCATTTAATTGCAAATCCTAAACATTAATTATTTCATGTATCTCCTAGATTCTTGGAATGTGTTCAACAACACTAAGATTAGGATGAGATTAATATTTGATGAAATAATCATGATTATTGACATTTGTAATTAATTCTAAATGTAAGGATCATGTGAGGATGTCCATAGTGAGTTCCTAAATAATAGGGGCACATGGGACACCCACATGGTAAGGTGACACCTTGTGTTCAGTTAACTATACAGAGTAACAGTTAACACTTTTGAATGCATGTAAAAGATCCTAGGAGTTAGGACTTGATGTTTACATGTTTGAAGTTCAATTCAGTTCAATTCAATTCATATCAGTTCAGTTCAGTTCAGTTCAGTTCAGCTTAGTTATGGTTCAGTTATCTTCAGTTAGTTTCAGTTGTATGTTAGTTAACTTCAATTAACTTGGAAAGCATGGCTAATAACATTGAGTTGTATGATAGATAACAGGGACTACCTCCAATTAATAGGGGATGACCATTCTTGCATGAATGGTGTTGAGTAAATGTTTCAGTTAACTAGAAATCACTTGGAGCCAACTTGGCACCCAAGATGCTTTCTTGGATTTACCTCTCATGCATGATAAGATATTTCTAAAGGTTCAGTTAAGTAGGATTACTTAAGGGCGCCAACTTTGAGGAAGTGCTTTGGAATTATCACCAGAGTGAAGGAGAAGTTGTAGCCTTAGTTTGGGATGCCCAAATGCATGAAGCACATATTGAAAGCTTTAGTCTTCATAGAATAACTTAACTTGAAGCAATATGGCGTACCTTTTCAAGTGCTTGAGCTTGTGCATTGTAATTATCACCATTTGTAGATTACAAGGTTGCATATTGTCTCTATATCTCATTCAAGTTGAAGATAGTTTTCATAATTGTTATTTGCAGGTGTGAAGAAGATTGGTAAAGATAGAAGAAGCATTCTCAAGCAAGAATTGGAGCTATTGTAATTCAGAGATTGAATAATAGAATAATTCTTGGTGGATTTTTTTCCTGAAAGGGTTTCTTCACGTTATATCTTGTGTAATCCTTCTAATATCCTTTCTAGTTCTTCTATCAACTTCTCTCTTCATTCTACAAAAGTAAAATGAATTAATCAAGATAATCACCCACAAAGAATATATGTGACAAAGAAAGAGCTTACTTAGATCAGCAATATTAAAGTTTTACAGAGTATTAAGCTAAGAAAACACCTCATTTTTCAACATTTGGTATCAGAGCTGACGTTGGGTAGAGTAATGGGACGCCTATCTCTTAAAGTTTGAAGGATTTATTGGCTTAGTGGGAGCTCTTATTATTTTAGTAATTTTCTAATTTTGGAATTAAGTTTTTGTTACAATGAATTCAATATTAGATATTGAAAGGTTCAATGGTTCTACCTATGAAATGTGGAAATTAAAAATGGAAGATCTTCTTGAAGAAAGAGATCAATGGTTAGCGGTTAATAATGAGACAAAGACACCTACAACTATGTCAGATGAAGATTGGGCTAAGTTAGATAAAAAGGAAAGAGGGACAATTAGATTGTGTCTTTTTGATGTTCTTTTAAATGTTTCAGTGGAAACCAGTGCATATGAATTGTGGAAAAGAATAGGAGACATTTATCAAACAAAGAGTCTAACAAATAAGTTGTATCTGAAAAGGAAATTATATTCATTGAAAATGAAAGATGGTGATTCAGTAGCACAATATTTAAATGCTTTCAATTTAATTCTTAGTCAGTTAGCATTCGTAGATGTAAAGATTGAGGATGAGGATAAGTGCATTTTATTGCTTTGCTCTTTACCAAATTCTTGGGAAAACCTAATAGTTGCAATTAGTGGTAATGGTGCAGATCCAAAGATGGACAACATCATTTCTACTCTCCTATCAGAGGAGATGAGGAGGAAATCTAAAACTGGCTCCCAAGATGCCTTGTTTGTAAGAGGTAGGCCTAAAGAGAAGGAATCTAAAGCAGACAAGAAAGGAAAGGGTAAGTCTAAAAGATGGTCAAAAACCGATGTAAGAGTAAGGTAAAGTGCTGGAATTGTGGAAAACCTGGACATATTAAAAAGGACTGTAAGAGCAAGAACAAGAGTACTAATGCCTCTCCAGAAAAATCTGATGACAGTAATGATGCATTAGTCATTTCTTCTAATATTGTTGTTGATAACTCTTAGCTTCTTGATTCAGGTTGCTCCTATCATGTGACTCCTAGAAAGGAGTGATTCTCTAAGTATATTGTAGATGATGGAGGAGATGTCTTCTTTGGAGACAACAGCACAACAAAGGTTGTTGGCAAAGGTGAGGTAAAATTGTGTTTCAGTGATGGTAGTGTTAAGACCCTTAATGATGTTTTACATATTCCAGGACTTGCAAGGAATCTACTTTTTGTCTCTAAGTTTAATGATTATGGAATGCATGTGACATTTGACAAAGGTGGTTGCAGATTGGTGAAAGGGAATATAGTGGTTGCTAAAGGATCTTGAATTGGGACTTTTTTTAAGATCAATACCTCCAATGTAAATATTTTATCAAATGTAACCGAAGTTGAAAATACATGTATGCTATGGCACCATAGATTGGGCCATATAGGTGAAAAAGGTCTTAGGACCATTCTTAATAAAAATTTGGTTGACGGTATTCCTAATTATAATATTGGAAAATATGAATTTTGTGAGCACTGTGTGTTTGGAAAGCAATCTAGATCTAAATTTCCTAGTGGTACAAATAGAGCTAAAATATTATTACAGATTATTCACTCATATGTAATGGGTCCTATGGATATTGACTCTATTGGAAAATCTAGATACTATGTCACATTTAGTGATGATGTCTCAAGATACACTTGGATATATTTTATGCATAACAAATCTGATGTGTTTAATAAGTTTAAGGAATTTAAGGCTTTGGTTGAGAAATAATCAGATCATAATATAAAAGTGTTGAGATCAGATAATGGTGGTGAGTATTGTTCTAAGGAATTTGATGATTATTGTAAGCATGCAGGAATAGTGAGACAGAAAACTACTCCATATACACCTCAACAAAATGGAGTAGTAGAAAGGATGAACCGAACCTTAATGGAAAGAGCTAGGATTATGTTAAGTAGTACTAAGCTTGAATGGTCCTTATGGGCTAAAGCGGTCTGTACTTCTTGTTATTTAATCAATAGATCCCCTAGTTCATCTATTGAAGATAAAACTCCTTACGAGATGTGGTTAGGTAAGAAACCTAGTGTTGCACATTTACGGATCTTTGGTTGTGAGGATTTTGTTCACATGCCTCAAGAAAAGAAATCTAAATTGGATCCTAAAGCACAAAAATGCATATTCATAGGTTATGGTGAAAATGTAAAAGGATACAAGCTTTGGAATCCACTAACAAGAAAAGTTTCTTTATCTAGAGATGTTATTTTTAGGGAATTTAGAGATTGTTTAGGAGAAGAACAACCAAAGGAAAATGATACTTCTCGAATAGTGCATTTTGAGACAAATAATGAGAAGCAACAAGATGCACATGTTGAAGAACAAGTGGATGAATTGCAAGAAGAGAGTTTAGAGAGTTCTTCTTAAATAGAGGCTCAAGATGAGCATATTGAGGAACAAGAAGAAACTCCTTTAAGGAGATCCACAAGACAACGAAATCTCGTTGATAGGTATAGCCCACCTATTTTTTGTTGTATTTTTTCTTTAATGAGTACTAATGATGAACCCAGTTCTTATAGGGAATCTTTGTCCTCAGACGAGAACAAGCTTTGGTCACAAGCTATGCATGAGGAAATGGAATCCTTGGATACTTGTGACACACGGGATCTTGAGAGTTTTCCCAAAGATAGAAAGGCCATTGGTTGTAAATGGATCTTTAAAAAGAAGATTGGTGTAGATGGTAATCTTGAAAGGTACAAGGCTAGATTAGTAGCCAAGGGCTACTCCCAGAGAGAGGGAGTTGACTTTAATGAAATCTTCTCTCCTATTGCTAAATTAACTTCTATTAGATTCTTTTTATCCATTGTTGCTGCTTATGATTTTGAAATTGAGAAAATGGATGTGAAAACTACTTTTTTGCATGGGAATCTTGATGAGGAGATTTATATAAAGCAACCTGAAGGTTTTGTTGTGAAAGGAAAAGAAGAATTGGTTTGCAAGTTAAAGAGATATTTATATGGATTGAAACAAACACCCAGAATGTGGTACCAGAAGTTTCATGCTTTCGCATCAAAAATTGGTTATGTTAGGAGTGAGGAAGATCATTGTGTTTATATAAAAATTATTGATGATCAGCTTTGAATTATTATCTTGTATGTTGATGACATGTTGTTTATTGGTAACAGCAAGGAAATGATCAGAGAATTGAAAGCACAACTCTCGAGTACATTTGAGATGAAAGATCTAGGGGTTGCAAAATATATCCTTGGTATGGAGATCAGTAGAGATAGAGGTAACAGAAAGCTTTGCTTAAGTCAAAGTAATTATGTTGATACTATTTTGAAAAGATTTAACATGCAAGACAGTAAACCGATTAATATTCCTTTACCAGTTGGCACGAAGTTAAGTTTAGATATGAGTTCTAAATTTGATTTTGACTTTGAGGAAATGTCTAAAATTTTGTATGCTAGTGCAATTGGTAGTTTAATGTATACAATGGTCTGTACGAGACCAGATATAGCACAAGCAGTGGGAGTTCTTAGTAGGTTTATGTCTAACCCTGGTAAAGAACATTGGACTTATGTTAAGAGGGTATTTAGATATTTACGAGGGACTTCAAATTACTATTTATTTTATCATGGTTCTAATAATATTGTCATTATGAATAGATCATTGGAAATATAGGGGTTTGTTCATTCAGATTGGGCAGGAGATCTGGACAGTCGGAGGTCAACAAGTGGTTATGTGTACACTTTGTTTGGAGTTGTGGTTAGTTGGATGAGTAAGAGGCAGCCCACAGTTGCTTTGTACACCACAGAAGCAGAGTACATGGCTGCCACACATGCCTCTAAAGAGGCAGTTTGGTTGCAGAGGCTTGGGTCAAGTATTGGTTTTAATTGCAAGCAAGTTAAGCTTGAATGTGATAGTCAGAGTGCTATTTTTTTAGCCAAAAATCCTATGTATCATGCTCGTACTAAAAATGTAGATGTTTAGTATCAATTTGTGTGAGAAATGGTTGAGAGTGGGAAAGTATTAATTGAAAAAGTTGACACTTTAATTAATGTTGCAAATTATCTTATGAAGCCAATTCCTACAAATAAGTTCTCATGGTGCAGGAAGGCCATTGGCATTGAGTCTTTTCCTTGATTATTGAGTCTTTTCCTTGATTTAAATTTATTATTCCTTGTTTAGAATAATTGCAATGTATAATGTCAAGTAGGAGAATGTTGGAAATAGGATGCCATTTAATTGCAAATCCTAAACATTAATTATTTCATGTATCTCCTAGATTCTTGGAATGTGTTCAACAACACTAAGATTAGGATGAGATTAATATTTGATGAAATAATCATGATTATTGACATTTTTAATTAATTCTAAATGTAAGGATCATGTGAGGGTGTCCATAGTGAGTTCCTAAATAATAGGGGCACATGGGACACCCACATGGTAAGGTGACACTCACCGTGTGTTCAGTTAACTATACGGAGTAATAGTTAACACTTCTGAATGCATGTAAAGATCATAGGAGTTAGGATTTGATGTTTACATGCTTGAAGTTTAGTTTAGTTTAGTTTAGTTCAAATCAGTTCAATTTAGTTTAATTCAGTTCAATTCAGTTCAATTCAATTCAGAATCAGTTTAGTTCAGTTCAGTTCAGTTCAGTTATGGTTTAGTTGTCTTCAGCTAGTTTTAGTTGTATGTTAGTTAACTTCAGTTAACTTGGAAAGCATGGCTAATAACATTGAGTTGTATGGAAAATAACAGGGACTACCTCCAGTTAACAGGGGATGACCATTCTTGCATGAATGGTGTTGAGTAAATGTTTCAATTAACTAGAAATCACTTGGAGCCAACTTGGGTGCCCAAGATTCCTTCTTGGATTTACCTCTCATGCATGATAAGATATTTCTAAAAGCTCGGTTAAGTAGGATTACTTAAGGGTGCCAACTTTGAAGGAGAGCTTTGGAATTATCACCGGAGTGAAGGAGAAGTTGTAGCTTCAGTTTGGGATGCCCAAATGCATGAAGCACATGTTGCAATCTTTAGTCTTCACAAAATAACTCAAATTGAAGCAATATGGCATATCTTTTCAAGGGCTTGAGCTTGTGCATTGTAATTATCACCATTTGGAGATTACAAGGTTGCATATTGTCTCTATATCTCATTCAAGTTGAAGAGAGTTTTCATAATTGTTATTTGTAGGTGTGAAGAAGATTGGTAAAGACAAAAGAAGCATTCTCAAGCAAGAATTGGAGCTATTGTAATTCAGATATTGAATAATAGAATAATTCTTGGTGGAGTTTTTTCCTGAAATGGTTTATCCACATTATATCTTGTGTAATCCTTCTAATATATTGTCTCTAAGTTCTTTTATCAACTTCTCTCTTCATTCTACAATAGTAAAATGAATTAATCAAGATAATCACACACAAAGAATATATGTAACAAAGAAAGAGCTTCCTTAGATCAGCAATATTAAATTTTTACAGAGTATTAAGCTAAGAAAAAACCTCATTTTTCAACACATCTAGTCGCTTAACTTCCTAAAGACATGCAATTTGATACTCCTCATCAATAAGATGTTGAAGAGATATTATAAGTAAATGGAATTTGACCTCAGTTGGAAAAATGGATTTAGTTCCAAAGATGAGGGAATATGAGGTTGCACCAATCAGTATGTAGATACTAGTGTGATAGGAACATAAGGAAAGGTTGATTTGAAGCTTAAAGCAACATAACAAAGATACAACACAAATAACCATTATAGAAAGAGGAAAACATGAACAACTTGTTATATGAGAATATATGTACCATAGATAATGCATGCAAGTCATATTCTTGTCAAATGCACAAAATTTGGACATAAACTCAATAAACACACCAAGTTAAGGCATTTAAAACACCCTTTCCAATTAATGTCAACACCTAGAGGAGGTGATTTCTATCAATCATGTGCTTTCCTATGAACACCATTCCCTAATAAATGTATTGATTCCATAGGAAACACTTCTAGACCCAATGCAACATCAAAACGATGACTCTGGATACCATTTAGCAACTCTAATTGTTACATTGCATGTGGATATCTCTCAGCCTCCAATTTCCATAGCATATGACACTAGAAACCTCTAAGACACCAATGTAGCATGCTAACACCAAGTTCTTTAACATTAAGTTTATGTCTCTACAATATGAGTCTAGACATTTCACGTGATCTATTAAGGCCAAAACTAATTTAGTAAGAATCCTAGAGACTACCATTTGACACACTTCTTGCCCTACCACCCTCCATTCCTAACCATGATGGAACTATAACATTTCCTTTTCCACCTCATCTTCCTCATTTTCTAAGTTTATAAGAATATCCTCCAATATTTCCCCTAATCTTCTTATTTTCCATTGCCACTTTAAGCTTTTTTTTTAAGTATGCCATTATTGATCCCTATAACAACACACTACCATTATCACAAATAATATCAATACCCAAAACTACCTTTATCACCTTAAGGGTGCTAGGGGATGAGTAACAAAAGATTATATTTAGTTCATATTCAAACACTCTCTTTGTTGAAGAGAATTCCTTGCAAAGCACTCTTGCATCCAACCCAACCCCTGTCATCCATCGATAAGAAACTAATATACCTAAGCTATTAATATCTCCAAGGGGAGGAAAATCAAACGCCATATACTCATATCAAAAAAATTCATCGCCTTCCATTTAGCACGCATCGTGTTGTCTCTACTTGTACCAGTCACAAAACAAGACTTATGGGAGATTCAATTGATGATAAACATCATACACACAAGTATTTTTTTTCCATGTTGAAAATAAAATTATCTTACCATCAAGTGACACCTCATAAGTGCCTTTACAAAGGAGGGTGATCATGAAGAATCGTCTTATCTAGATTGGCCCAATCATTAACTACATTCCTTTCTATAGAGGTGAAATCATTGTAAGGAAGCTAAGGTAGCAGAACAAATTCCTACACTAATATTGAGAGGAGAAAAATACAAAACTTAAAAGATCTTTAACAATTACAAAAAATTAAATAGAAATAAACACAAATATCATGCATACAACACAATGATTTACGTGGGGAAAACCCTTTCAAGAGAAAAACCCCACACTCCAAAAGCCACTCAATATATTATTTACAAATCAAAAGATTACAATATACTTGTAGAGAAAGCTTCTCATAGGAGTATCACCACCAGAGATCAAGAGACAACATGACTGCTATTAGACTCTCAAAATACACCCCCATCTACATACAACCCAACTACTTATAACAAGCTTTTTGGAACCTTCTAGAATTAGGGTTTTACACAGTCATTTTTCATTTGATGTGTTAATGGAAAAACCTTGATGTGATAGCAAGAAAAAACCTTGATGTGTCAACAGGAAAAAACCTTGATGTGTCAACCAAAAAAAATTTCTAGGCGATGCCCCGAACCCCACGTCTTGATATGAGTGTATAGTATTTGCATGATTACTCGCCACATACCAACATACATCCTATCAACAATAAACGATATATAATTTCAAGGTGGAGACACATTTTCCCAACAATCATCATGGTGCATCCCTTGATTAGCAAGGTAGTCAACAGCTACATCACATTTTCTAAATTAATGTGGGATAGACACCTTTCTCCAATTTCTTTAAGTCTATCATTTATAAATGTAGCAACTATCCTTGGGTTACTACTATTTTTTCAATTCAATTCTCAATATATACTAGCTTAATCAACTACCATCATGGTGAAAACTCCATGCCACCACTCAAATATTACACTAGAACGTGATAAGATCTCAATTTCAAGGTCATTCATAAGCTCAAACCTAAACCTCAAGGGTTCATTCATGATGTCCCTACCTATGTATCCCCTTTTGGAAATCAAAGGCTTTTTAGTTCATACACCAATGATAAACTTCTTCCTCTCCTCTTGTATGAGATATTTGATCTCTTTTTATATCATAATTGTTATTTAATCATATGCTTTTGAATTTTCTTGTTAAACTAGAATGATAAAAAATTACCATCAAGTGTTGGATCCATATCAATCATTGGTACAAACACCCACAAATTCACATAGGGTCATATTATTCCATAATTCCAAGTTCACACAATGATTGGCTCAAGCATATATCATAAGTACAATAGCAACTAGCTCATACACATATCACGGGTACAACAATGACTAGTTCAAGCATACATCACATATATCCAATTTGAATGATCCATATATCATAAGTACAATAGCAACTAGCTCATACAACAATGACTAGTTCATACGAATATTACAAGGACAACAGGGACTAGCTCATATGCACTTCACAAGTACAATAATGACTAGATCATACACACATTGTAGGTACAACAATGACTAGTTCAAGCATACATCACATATATCCAGTTTGAATGATCCACACATACATCGCATGTTGACATAAAGATCAACTGGTAAAGTGGAAATAGATGCAACCTATTGCATGCATCATCCCATTACTTGGTTCATAGTAACGTAATCTTGTAACTAAATCTCACTTGGAAAAGGAATTTTGGAGCATCCCATACTACACCATGGGTCTCATCCTTTTTTCCAACCCACTGCCATCTATGATGGCAATCAAGCATCCCATGCTACTTAAAGGCATCACTAGCAAGGGCATCATTATAATAATGTGCATAAAACTTGAGTCCATTTACATGTGCACAGTGAGTGACTAACATATACATAATGAGTGACTAACATATACATAATGAGTGACTAGCATATATCTAATGAGTGATTAACTCTGACCCTTTTAGTGCATCCCAAACTAGAAAAGGATTTTTGGTGCATCTCATACTACACCATGGGTCCCATCCATTTCCCTAGTGTTTTGAACCAACCATGATGATGCCAAGCATCCCATACTACTTTCAATCACCACTGGTAAGGATTAAGTGTAACAAATACATCGTGTATAAGTGGACTTTAACAAAGAATGCATAGCCCACTGAACCATCAAGTTGGTGGATTCTAACATCTATCGCCCCTAGTCCACCAATTACTATCCATCCATGGAGTAGAATCTAACATATACCACCTAGTGACCTTAGTGATACTATCAACTAACCCCTTCATAATATGTGTAGCACCTAGCATTACTCAACTTCGTGCTATAGGAGACTACTCGCTAACCCTCATGATACAATAGTTAGCTCTAATTTATGCTACCTACGTAATAGGGGTAAGAGCTAGCTTAATTGCTCCAATATCGCATTCTGGATAGCCCCAAACAATCTTTCACTTTTGTAGTACAGTTGAATGTTGACTAGTCCATAAGATACAATAATAGCTCTAGGCATCCATCATTGGCATGGTCCAACAACAACCTGCTACAACTCTAGTATCAAACTCAATTATAGCATGTGAGTGTCTTGTAATCACATACACATGGTCTACACATCATAAGGGTTCAAAATTCCTAATCAAGTGGACCTAAATATGTATATCACAATTGAGTGATTGGGAGTCTATACATAAAGCCCTATTGGTTTGGATTTGAATTTTACAAATACATAAGAAGCACATTGAACCCATTGTAGCATCGTAGATTGTCAACCCTAATAATATCATATTATTTTTGGCTCCCCCTTAAGTGCTTGGACCTAATTATGCATATTATTTATTTATTTCATTATCATTTTCAGAAAATCAAGACAAATTTGACAATTAAAATTATTTATTTATTTAACGAACATCAAAAACCCAAAATAGGTATGGTCTAGGGTGCCCTCACCCTTGACCACCCTATTTTGGCCCAATTTTTAATATTTTATTATTGACATTAATAAATGTTTGTAAATTTAAATTCATTTATTGGCTTCTCAAAATAATTATTGTGGGAAATGAAGAAATACATATAAATATAAGTCTTTTTCACCACTTGAAAATCTAAGCAATCTAGAAGGCAATTAAAATTTAAATTGGGCACCCTAAAAGTAGTCAAGAGCATAATAAGCATTACTTTAGAACATTTTCATCAGTCAAGGTTCATGTTAGCAATGCATCCTGTAATATTGTTTCATGTTTTATGTTCATTATCATTGAGAGTACTAACACTTGTAGGACCTTCACACAAGTATCAATTTCTCCTTGCATGAGATGTGTGACATGAATTTAGTCCATCAAGGAAAGTATATTTAAGTAGTAATTTGTAGCATTTTTTATTTATCATTTGTTTTATCCATTTGCCTCTACCCGACCTAGGGTAACCACTCTTTATCTAGCATCATCATAGGCATTGTGGAGGTGGAAACACTAAAACAGGGTTTGAATTAGGCAAGCACCTACATGATAAAACAATTTATCTCCTATTTTCCTTGTAGGTGGCAAATCTGAAATGGATTTGGAGAATATTGAACACATAACATCAAGATCAAGCATTCAAGCATTCTACTTCATCAAATTAGGGAAAGAGCAATTATTCATCAAGAGACACAGTTATGAAGCTAAGTCTAATAGTGAAGTAACTATAGATTGTAACCTACTTGTACCTATTCAGAGATTCCAAAATCTCTAATTCTCAACCTAGGGTGCCCACACCCCCAACTAGTTAGTTTTCATCCATATTTGAATGTCAAGTTCCTCTGTATCCACCCTTTTCTCTTTTGTGCTTAATTTATGTCAAACAGTTATGTGTTATTTTGTATTTACATTAGTTTGTTGTAGTGACATATTTAACCTAATTTTGCATTTACAAAATCACATATAATCTATCAACCCCCAAAGGGGACCAAAACTCTTATCATCCATTATCACTCTTCCTTGAGGATAGTAACCAAGTGGTTTTTTATGATCATTTTTGTGCCCCTTGAAGTGATGTAGGTTAAAGGTGTGATTTAGACCGTAGATCAAATTTTCCTACACCATACCCAGATGAGATGGTCTCTACTCAACATGTACACATAAACAAATATTGACTTATAAAAAGAAATCAATTCGACCCACTTCATTCAAATTGATATCTAAACACACTATTAAGAAACACATTCTTTATTAGATAGATACAAGGGTATAATATCCAACCTTAATAATAGTTATACTTTTTGTCTATAGATGGCATAGGAAATCTTAAATAAAGTCATCCCAAGCTCAATCCAAAATTAGGCACATACAAGTAGACCATTAGTGACCAATAACAATACTCATGGTTCACCCCATTAGATCCTTTAAGCCATATTTTACATCATTATTAGATATGAGATCAGATTTCCTTAACTCATTCATAACCATCTAATACAAATTTTAACCTCAAATTGAAGCCTACTAAAGAGGGAAGGTCGAACAAGTTTAGGGATAACCTCAAATCATGGAGTTATTCCCAAAATCCTCCCCTATAGACTTGAGGCCACAAGGTCATCCTTTGCCCAAGAACTACCTACATACTTTCTTCCAAAGGGGATCGAAGTCACAAATAATTATCCTCACAAGGTCTCTCTCAAGGAACACACAACTATAACTCCTACATAGAAAAACCCTCATCTAATTAATAAATATGGATAATATAATTTGTTTTCATTGAATGGAAGTTAATTACCTTACCAAAATGATACTTATTATGTCTTATATATTGAGGTTATATATACCTTAAGGTTCTCTTACACTTGAGAATAAGGATTTTATAGGTTTTTTGTCAAGATTATGATTATCTAAGATATATTTCCCTAGGCATGGAGATCCAAACATACCTAGGTACAAGGTTGCTAGGCAATCCAGATTCAATCTAAGAATAGGACATTGATAAAGAAGTGTACATCCCTAGATGATAGTAATAAAATAAAAAGTTATGATGCAACAACAATTCAAAAGCCTTGATAAGGCTCCCAATAAGGTCCCCCACAAAATGATTCTATAAATCAAGTATCATAATCATATATGACATCCTCCTAGACCTCAATATACATATGACAATAATTAAAACTTTCTCTAAACATGATCAATGTTCAAGTCATAGTTGAGACAAATGAGCAACACTTTATCCTTTATATTGTCATATGAAGATGTACACTCAATACTATATTAATAATACACTTAACCCTTTGATTTCATTTACCTTACAATGTAATGCAATATTCTTATATTAGTCTAGTTCCTTGACTATATAATATTCACACTCACCACTTATAATTGATTATGATCATGGCTAGCAATAAGATATTAGGAGATGTTATACTATATGATTTCAAATGATTTGGCTCTTCATCTCATAACATCATCAAACTAAGTGACAATTTTCTCCTCAGTATTACAAAATTGTACTACCATTTAATACAACTTATAATACCCTTCCTTCAAAATCACCTGATAGGTCCAATTTATAAGTTCCCATATTTAAGGGGTCAACAAACATTTTATAGTCATATAAAGCCTTTACCACAATATCAATGGATTACCAAAATTACCAAGATGCAACATTAAAGATATGTTTAGTAAAGTGTGGTGGGTGTACCACTAAATGAAGTTCTCATTACTTGCAATTTTATACGACCATGAACCAAACCTCGTATTAATTATATCCATTTCCCAATTCATATTATTGTCCTAGTTGGTATCATTAACTCTATTTAAACAAAATAAATAAAATGTCATTTTACATAGATGAGTAATCATGTGATATTTCTCTTGGACCACATTCATCTTCTCCAGCAACATTCTCAATAGTGTTATTCAACCATCTCACTTGGAGTATCATGCAAAAGCTTATACAATGTTATTCTCCCCATTAGTAATCGATTCCACTTACTCATATGCCAAGGTAAGCTCGTGTGAACTATAATGATTACTTTAATAGTTAGTGAACTAAATAGAGATGATATTAAGATTTGATCCTCTAAAACAATTGTACATGCAATGACTTAAGGAAAAAAAAATGTGTTCTAAAACCTCTCATATGTTAGGGTAAATAGGTTGTTTACTTAATTAATTTAATCATATTGATTAATTAATTAACCTTTGCTTTATTTCACTTAAGCTAAACTTAGGCATTCCTTATTCTATTATTATTCCTAGGGTTTTCACCTTTAGGGTTTGGATCTCCTTTTATAAGGATTGATCTTTTGTAATCTAATATACCAATTAATGTATTTTTGCTTCATGTTTGTAGAGCACCATTCTTGTGTCTCTTGATCTATTTTGTAGATTATTTGCTTACAAGTGTTCATTGGGATCTGTGAGGTTGGATTATCAATTTCTACATGGTATCAGAGCTCTAGATCTGCAGCTTCCTATTCCTTTTTTGAGGGATCTTTCCTTGGAGAAATTTTTTAGTGCATCCAAATTCAAATCAGACCTCTCCATTAAATCCAGAGCTTCCAGAACAATCAAGATTGACCTTTGTTTTGTCAAAATTGGCTTTTGTTTGTCAAATCTATGAGGGTTTGAAGAAAGGGTTTTTTTGCTAGATCCAGGGGGTAGCTGGTTTTTTGAAGCACTTTGGGCCCAAACAAACCTCACCATTGTGCTCAGAAGGCCCAAAAACCCTAAGATCAACTACCAAATCATTGAATTTTGAGTCAAGAGGCTCCAAGGCAAAAAAATTGCCAGAGAGGTCGTACGGCCTCCCCAGCACGTAGATCGAGGTAATTTTTAAAAAATATTAATTTTTTCCCTATGTTAAGAAAAAAAAATGATCAAAAAAATCAAATTGAAAAAAAATATATATTTAAAATCCTTTTCTAAAAGCTGACACAAGTTTTTTGAATTTTTAAAAGTTATTTAAAAAAAATAAAATGCAAGCTTTTATTAAGGGGTATTGCCCCCCTACCATGGCAGGGCGGTAGCCCCTTGGGTCCCACCCATGGGTGGTACCATGGGGCATCGCCTCCAGCCATTGGCAGGGTAGTGGTTCCTTGGGAACTGCCCAGTGGCAGCGGCCTATGGCCTGCCTTTTTTTAAATCCATTTTTTTAAATTAATAATGTAAAAAAAATTTATTGCTTTTTTTTTAAACAACTTTTTTTTTAAATTAGCCCAATTGGGAAAATACGATGATGGTCATTTGGCCGTCAATTTTAATGCCATATTTTTTCTACAACGGCCATATGGCCATCAATTTTTTTCCAGAAAACTGTGTAATTGCCCTTTAAGGGAAGTTTTCTTCCAGAGGCCATAACTTTTTCCCACGATGTCAAAATCGGGAAAACGAGATATCATCAAAAAGAGGACTCGGAGCACTTTCCAGTGGTGCAAGTATTTTTTGGAGATTTTTTCTCAAGTCCCTGTTATTTCCAGTCAAATTCAGATCTTCTTTTCTGGAGTTGCCTTTAGTGTTTTCGGCATAACTTTTGCATACAATGTTGAAAATGGGAAAAAAAGATATCATCAAAAAGCTAGTTCTGAGCTCTTTATAGTGGTGCGGGTGGTTTCTAGATTTGATTTTTTGTTTTTTCCAAGAATATTTCATCTTATATGTATTCCTTTTTGGACCTTATGGGCCCACATTGCATGAATTTATCATCTGTAAACGCGCTAAAATAAAATGCCTCAGCTTTGTATGTGTAGTATTGGGATTCTTTCACATCATATTGTGTCATTATTGTACTTGCACTATTCTATAAAGTGTCATGGGGGGTTGATGTTTTCCTTTGTTTGTCATCATACCTTTGTCTAGTGAGTGTTCCTTCCATGATAGCAGTGAATCACATTGATTATTGCCTCATGTGTGTGTGCCTTTGTTTACACACCCTTTATACTTTGTTGGTACTTTCATGTTTTCACATTCAGATGTTCTTGGTTCTTCATCCACTTCTTTCTGGCATTCAGTTTTAGTGTACCTGTCATGACTCTCCCCTGTCAACATTATGGGGGGTTTCTACTATTAGTGATATTGCTTCCTTGGTTTCGTTGGAGTGAGCTATGTATTCAGTATTTGTTCCTATGTACTTTTGGATATAGAGTAAATCAGTGGTTGGTTAATTGTATTTCGTTGAGATGGATCACTTACCATATGGACACTCTTGCATTCAGGAGGCGACCTTCCATTTTCACTTTATCAGTTCTTTAGACTATTGGTACTTGTGTCATCTGTATCTTTGAGTTCTTGATGTGTTCCTTGGTTTTCCATCGAATAAAAGTAGTGTCATTGGGGGCACTCATATAGATTATTTTCTTCTTGATCTCGATCATTATATGTTTCAGTGGAGTTTGTTCTTTCAACATTTCAGTAGTCATTCTACGACAATGTTTGCAGCTTCTTCATGCTTTAGTGGTGTTTTTCATATTCATCATTTGTTCCTATCTTTTGGTACAATTTCTTCTTGGTTAGAGGATTCTTCATCCTTCACTCTTGTTGGAGGCTTCTTCAGTCCTTCACTTTTGTTTGGTGGCTTCTTTAGTCCTTCACTTGTTCCTATTCTTTTTGGGACATTCTTGTTTGGAGGCTTCTTAGACCTTCACATGTATTTCTCTCTTTTCGAGAGGAGTTTTTCCTATGAGATTTTATTGTTTTCTCCTATTGTGAGAGATCTTTTACATTTTTACATTGGTACCTCATCAGGCCTAGTTGTTGAGACCCATATTTGCTTTCATGCATTTGTCCTTTGTTTTTTAGCTTCTCCCTAAGTTCATCTTAAGGGGGGTGTTAGAGTAAATAGGTTGTTTACTAAATTAATTTAATCATATTGATTAATTAATTAAGTCATCTTTACTTTATTTCACTTAAGCTAAACTTAGGCATTCCTTATTTTATTATTATTCCTATGGTTTTCACCTTTAGGGTTTTGATCTCCTTTTATAAGGATTTATCTTTTGTAATTGAATATACTGGTTAATGCATTTTTGCTTCATGTTTGTAGAGCACCATTCTTGTGTCTCTTGATCTCATTTGTGTGATAGGTTATTTGCTTGCAGGTATTCATTGGGATATGTGAGGTTGGATTATCAACTTCTACATCATATAGTTGTCTTTAAACATTGCTTAAGTGAGCTTATGGTCCATCATGGTTTCACATAGCTAAAAGTAGTGTCCCAACTTTTACATCTTACCTAGACTATATGTGATTTGTAAAAATGGAAAAACATTTAACACATATACTACCAAATCCTTTATCTATGGTACACTTGTATACAAAGGTGCTTGGTGTTCGAGGTAACAAAGAATCCAGAATTACACCCCAGCAATCTTGTCTTAATTGTAATGTAGATATTTCATTTACTTCAAAAGATATGATTATCACCTCCTCTAATTCACTTGAAGAAACCAATTGTTGTTCCTAATGATATTGACTTGAAATCCCCTCCTATTTCATTCTCTTTTGAAATTCCTTAGTTCCTTACACTTGATGGACCTACAAAGCCTGTTTGAAGCTCTAGATTTGGCCTCATTAAGAAGGATTCTGAAAGGGTCGTAGAGTCTTGACTTCATGCCTGTCAAATTGGATTTGCTTCGAAGTTTTTATCAACTCACAGAAATGACTTGAGAACATACTAGAGTAAATGAGAATGTAATTTGTAGAACATATACAGGAAATATTCATGAACACATAATGTGCACAGAATAATGGTGCTATCATTCATTAATGCAATAGATACAGTAAACAATCATTTGTGTTATGTCACATCATAACATGTCCTCAACTACAATGAAACAAACATATATATAATTGTTGGTGGTGGTTGAGAACACCAATCGTCGCAACTACCTGCTACAACTAATCAAAACTACTTAGTGACTTAATTCTCAAAACATGTAATGTAAAATATTTTGTTGCATACACTATTTTTTTATTTAATTACATTAATTGGCCAACTAAACAACATGGACACTCTAAGCCGACTACATCATCCACCCAACAAAAGAAATCATCTTCCAAATGGAAAAACCAAAACGGGGATTACAAAAGGGGAAAAATCAAGAAGAGGGAGAGTGAGAGGGCGCCCTTGAAGCACTGATGATGTAGGGGTCATGTTCGCTAACTGTTGTTGATGACACTCAATTTTTTGGTTAGCTTCCAACTACCTCTCTCATATTGTCTTCACCATTTGCACTGCCTCTAAAAGTTTGGCATTCATCCTCTCGAGCTCTTGGTTCCTTCCCTCTAACTCCTTGTCCTCCTGCAATTGGCCCTCCTTCTCTACTAGGAGTCTCTCTACCTCGGCCAACTATGCATCACATTATGCAAGTAATCTCTCCTTCTCACCCAATTGCACATCACGCTCTGCCAGTACTCTCTCCCTCTCAGCCACTATCTACTCAAGAGTTGTGACTCTCGTACACTCGGTGATAGTCACTTGAGCCAACTACTCCTATGACTTGAGAATTTGATCTACCAACTCCACTCTATTGTTGTCCACCTACTCCAATGCTCTATCTCTCACCTCAATAGCTTCCTCTATAGAAAGTGTCTAGTGGTGCCATTGAAGGAAGACATCTCTATAACTCTTCTCCATCCCATGGAGTGTTGTGAGTACCATGTCTTCCCTCCCGACTACAGTGGGTCAGGTTGGCTTCTAGGCGACCAACATCTCCCCACTCTCCACCCCTGGCCATCATCTTGAAATAAAACATTGAAATAATTCGCTCACACCCATGTTGCATAAAGGCCAAGATCCTCTTAGCCTCTTGTGCCACTAGAGGATCGAGCCCTGTGACCAACTATTATCCTATCTCTCCCACCTCGTATATGACTTGAGCCATCCCCTGCAACTCACTCAGATATCTCTGCACTGTACCAAGGGGGTCGTGAGGATCGAGCTAGCTAATCTGAAAGAGCCCCTCAAACTCCTCACTAGACTCTGCCTCTCCTGGTCCACCTGGATGTGTATGTCTTCGTGTTGATCATGAGGGTGAAGGTTTCATGCAGCTCAATTGTGAGGTTGGCCGAGCTGGCCAAGAAGCTACCATGAGGGTGGCCAAACTATCTATGTGACTAGCCAAGAGGCTAGTTGGGATGACTTTGAGGTTGATCATAGAGGTACTAGGCTAGCCTCACGATGAGTCAGGAAAACTATGGCTACGGTTGTGGTTGTGTACTTGGTTGCTCTAGTCGTGAGGGTGGTTCTATGTGTGGAGCAGGTGGGTGAATGGCCTCTATCTCAATCAACTCATAGGGTGGCTCTCGAGTGGGCTCTAGTGATGGTGGAGGGATGCCTATCGGTGCACCCATCTCCCCCCACCATGCATCAAGCTTTGTGTCCTTTATCGCACTCTCATCCACTTCAACTGTTGGTGGTGGTACAGGCACTGTTGGCAGTGCAACTAATGGTGGTATGGGCACTACTAGCAATGCAACTGGTGGTGATATGGGCACAAACATTTCTATCGATTGTATCGATATGGCTAGTTGTGGCTCCACTACTAGCTCCAAAGGTATCGCCTCCTCCACCTCTTGTGAGTTTGTGTCCCCCACTAGGGAGACCTCTATGCTCATCTCCTCCTCTGAAGAGGACAACTTGATGGCCTCCTCTACACTCGGTGTACCATCATCTCCACTCGGCTCGCGGTCATCCTCGCTTAGTCAGGGTAGTGAGATGTTTTTGTGCCTCCTCTTCATTGGTGGTATCGAGTGAGGTATGTCCTCGCCTACGGTCTGTACCCCCAAGTTCGCCCAATAAAACATAGTTCCAACCCGCATCTAGTTAGTCGACTAGCTACAATCTCCCTAGTTGTCAGTTTGCACCTAAGTGTAAATGGCATCCAACAACAACCCAATGGCATATTGCATCAAATAAAATGATGTGTCATAGGCACAAGAACTCCTAAATCCACTCTAAGAGTAATGTTTCCCAGTTATACACCTTGCCTGAATACAACCCTGTCATCAAGCCAATCATCCACACTGCGATGTTTGATTCCTTGCTCGCCCTAGTCAGCCAACTCTTAATTAGATTGAATAGAAACTTCCATTTGGTATTGCCCAGGAAGTTCTTCTACAACCCCCTATTATCGACACTCCAAATGTTCTCTCTTTTCGTGGGGGAGATTGGATCTACACACCCTCACCATCAGATTCTCCTTCATCTATTGTGGCATTTTCCCCAAGGGCTATACAATCGACACCCCTTGAGAAGGTATCCTGAATACCCTTGTAAACTAGGGTTACTTATATGAGATGGTTACCTAGCATCCTCTGTAATTGATGACTAACTTGTGGCCATTTCGGTCATAGTGTATAATCATTTGCCTAAGATATGGCTTGAACTCCCAAGAGTTAAAGAATGGCATCTCGCTACTTTGTCTACTTGTGCCTTCTCTAATGACCACTTCAGGATGTGGTCATCCTAAGTCGAGAGCCACCAAAAACGACACTCTATGTTGTTGAAACTCTCCCACATGATATTGTCGATTGTGACTACATCATCACTGCTCTTTTCCATGCTTCTTATTGTTATCCATGGATGAAATGGTGGTGGTCTTTTTCCTTTATTGCTACTTGCGGCTGCCATGTCCTTCTAACAAAGACTATCTTCTAACACACTTGGGCACAGGTTATATAGCCAATGTGTTTCTTCCTAATCATTACAACAACTAATTTTTGTCACCCACTTTCTCTGCACTAACTTCTCTTTTACTTCTTCTAACACCTTCGGTCTCTGCACAGGATCTATCAACACCCTCCTGATTGTCATACCAATCGCTTTTGGTTTCCATACACTCTTCATAGTATTTTCCACTATACAATTTTATGTCTCCTTATTGTTCATCTAGTGTTGGTCACTCTTTCTTGGCATACGGTTTCACTTTCTAACCGTACTCTACCTCCCTATGTGGGTCGTACACTATTGGAATGTTTTCTGCTCAGTTGTACAATGCCTCCTTTTTGTCTCTGTCATACCAAATTGTCCCTTGTATGTATGACCACCCTTTGTACGTTTAACCTTCCTCTCACCTACTCACCTTGCCATACAAAGTTCTTTTGTTGTGTGCACCGTCGTACGAGCTTCAGCCCTCTACCCTTTATGTCATGCACTGACCATACACTCCCAACTGTTATGAAAAATATGGTTTGAGTTGATCCTTCTATACGATGAAATTTGTACGGGTTTGGCTTTGTTTGATTTCGTCCAAATAAAACTTTCTCCAATCATACGCACTTTGCTTTGTGATGTCGTATGATTTTATTGTCCACGAACTTCTGTATAGTGCCCTCAATAGCATTTCATGCAAGAGTCTTTGCAGAAGTTGTCATCCGATTTTCTCAACCTCTCGCCCAATAGTCTCTAATTTAATTTCTCCTGCGAATTTACTTTCTACTCGTATGAACATTGTTGGATGCCTTCTCTGTACAGTATACGGATTTGTTTTGATTTCTCGTGCAGTCTCTCGTTCTGCTCAGGAACTTTGCTTGGTGAACCCTCTGTCTATCTCCAAAATATCGTACATCCTAACCTTGGATGTATTCTTCAATTGTTGTGCTTATTCCTTATGCCAACTTTTCCCTTTGATATGTCATCGTACTTGTTTCATGTTTTATATTTTGCTTTTTGATATGTTGAATTAATATCCTCCCTTGGTCGTACATTATGAGTCTTCCTAGGTCGTATGGCCTCTTTTGCTGTCTTTAATGTAAATTTTAATTTAATAACCTTTTTCACTTTAATAATAATATTTTCTTCTTTTTTGCATTTTTTAATATTTATTTCCTTCTCTTTACTTTTTTCAATTTCTCCTTGCATTTTAATTTTTTCATTCTCCTTTTTTTCAAATTTTGATTTTCTCATCCCTTCTTTCTATTTTTTGAAATTTTTAACTCTCCCAGTTTATTTTTTTCACTTTTTTTATTTTTTTTCTTTTTACCAATTTTATTGTCTACTTCTCAATTTGTCTCTTTTGTGATCTTCTCCCATCACTTCATACTTTAACTTTTGAGGTGTATCGCCATTTGCAAGAAAAAGGAAATATCTTATAACACTCCTCCTCACAACATGTTTCTAAGTACTACAAATAAAAAAAATAAATCAATGGCGCAAGACCCATAACTTTGTAACTCTCATCTACATATTGTCTAATTTCTGGTGACAAGTGATGTTTTCTCTAGCCACAATCGATGGGCCCTCAAGATTTAGTATCACTCGCCACAATCCATACGAGGTCACCAATGTGGGTGGCTCTCGACCATTGTCTCTGGCATATTTGGCTAAGTCATCATTGTATTTGTTTGTCTAGGCAACAACGAATATATCTTCCATCATCATTATCGGTTTCATACATGGTCCATTTTTTTTTAGTACTCATTCCAACCTTCGTCCCACCATTCTTCTTCATCGCTTTTGGTATGTTTTGCTCTTTCCTTTCTTCCTCTTTTAGTTTTCTCATTTTTCTCCTTTTTTGCTTCCTCATCTAGTTCATATGACACATATACCCTTCGTCCGCCTTCGTAGGGTGCCTGATATTTCCAATGACCCCACACCCTTCTCCAAAGGGTGAGTGTCCCAAACAAAGCATTGGTCAATTATTTGTGGACTCAGGGCACTACAATGCCCTCCACTATTTTTTGGCAAGCCTTTCTTTGATTATCTTCTCACCTCTTGGTGCAATCCAATCCTCTTCTAGTGCATACTAACTTCCTCCTATTCTCCAATCTTCTTCTCTGGTTTCTTTTTCTTTCACTTTCCAATCCTTTGTCATTGTGTATCCCAACGTGTTGATGGCTATTGTTTCTTTTATCTCCTAATACGGCTTGAGCTTCGACTTGTTAATGGTGCCTGGTAACAACGTCCCAACAAAATTCTCCAACTTGATTGCTTTGTTCTCATAGACCTCCCTAATTTTAAAGCGTCTAAGCCACTGAACTTTGAACTTCCCTGGCTTGATCTCATTACGGTCGTTATATTTCAAAACTAATTGGCCCAATCAAAAATTCATCTGACGGAGGTGTTTGTCATGCCAGTATTTTCTTCTCTTTTGCATTGCCTTCATCACCCACTGTGCCATAATTATTCATTCGTCAATTTTGTTGAATTGGAATAACCACTCCTTCAAAATCTGTCACCCAATCAATTCTCAACCGCTATTCTCAAGCTCGACACCATGTACTCTGCTAGCACTATCGCCTCTTGACCGTACATCAATTGGAATGGTGTGTGCTCAGTTGTCACCTTGTATGTCATACGACACGCCCATAGTATGGCAAGTAACCTTTCCCCCCAGTCAACTTCTTCCACGTTGCACGACATGAACTATGGAAACTAGTACTTTGTTTGTGGACTTCGCCTAGCCATTGGCTCTCAGGTAGTACGGACTTGATAGATTGTGGAATATTCGAAACTCTATCATCATCAACTAAATAACGTGGTTGACAAAATGCCCTCCTCAATCACTAGTGATTTGTATCAAGATGTCGTACCATGTCACTATTTATTCATAGATAAATCTTGTTGTACTCTATGCAGTGTTGTCTAGTAACACCTAAACCTTGGCCCATTTCGTCAAGTACTTGGTGGCGATGACTATGTGCTTGCTCTGATGCAACTGGCTAAATTTTAGTGGTTCAATGAAATCTAGTCTCCATCATTTGAATATCTTGAGGTCGGGATGGAAATAATGGCATGTAGTCCCTCTTGAGAGGCTTTCCAACTCTTTAACATGTGTCACAATTGGTCACCCACCCTCGGGCATCTGTGTGTACCATCGGCCACCACCATCCTGCCAAGAGAACTTTTCATGTTGTGGCATCCAGTCCCATGTGTCCTCCAGCCATACCTTCATGTGCTTCTTTTAGTACACTAGGAATTTCTTCTTCCATAACACATCGCTTCAAGATTTGGTTTGAACCCATCTTGTACAATACCTATGATGAGCTATAAAGTCTTGATTTTCAGTACGAGTTTCCTTCGTTTGACTGGCAGCATTTCTTTTGTGAATGTCGATGTCGACAGGTACTCTCCAATCTTCTTGTACCACGGGGGAAGTGTTGCAATCTAGAACGAATGAGTGTCTAGGAAGTCTTCATTCACTCCACCTTCAGCAGGTTCGCCAGATCGGATTCTTGACAACTAGTCAGCGATCATATGACTTTTCTAGGATGTACGATTATTGTGAATGTGAACTCTTGCAACATTAGTAGTCATTAGCTTACTCTCCCTTGTATTATGGGTTTGTTGACCAAGTACACGAGGGCCTGATGGTCGACGTAGAACGTGAACAGTGTCACTAATAGATAGTGTCTGAACTTCTGCACCACATACACCATCCTGAGAGCTTCCCTCTCTGTCATACTATAATTTTTCTCTTCCTTTGACAACAACTGACTAGCAAAGGACCATCTCATATCCATTTTGTGAATATCCTGAAATCTTTGTAGTCTATGAGACCATGTTTATTTGAGGGATTTCATCCATAATTTGTGCCCTCTCCTTGCTACCTAGTGTATGATGATCTTCTTAGACTTCGAAGGGCGTCTACCCAATGCCAGGCATCAATACGTGCCTCGAAATCTCTCAAGGAGCCACCAAAGCCTCCCCTCCTTCAAATTGCAAAACTGCATTTTTTTCCATCTATGACTCACCTCCCTCTATGCCATCTAAAGACCAATCAGAGACCTTCATTCAGGCTATTAAATATGCCCCTTATTTTCACACAATTCCCTACATTTCCTCATGTTTCTTTTTCTTTGTTCTTTCTCCACACTTACCCTAAAATTGTGTTTAGCAAATTGAAAAAATCAACCCCAAAAAGGGCCACGAACTTCCTCTATCACATATGCTTCGATGCATGTTCATAGCTCCCATTTTGGCACCAATTAAGAGGACATCAACAAAGGTCATAGGGTTTGGTCTCTTTCACCTCCAAACACCTTTGCTTCCAAGTTTTTAAATCAGTGTTCACAAATATGTCATCCTGCCTTCCTCTCATCTCTTCCTACATACTTGATAAATGTGGGGAAATGGTGTCATTCATCATTAATGACATAGGAAATGCCCATACCTACATTGTAGGTTTGTCTCCTTGTCCCCTTTTATTACCCGTCGCGCTCCACTTGCCCCAGTAGTTTGGGCCCCTGCGTTTTTTATTGCAAGGTCCCTCACTCAAGGGTCGAGGGTGTGGGGCAAAAGTAAGACGCCGGTAATCGTCCATGTAGGAGCACCTTCAAGTGAGGTAACCTACCCGAGTTACCTCACTCTACGGTTTTCCAACAAGAGTCTAGTGCTTGGCCCAAAAGGTGGGCTAAGTCTATCCCATATAAGCTATAAGAACAAGACCCTACCTCTACCACCTGGGGGGGCAGCCAATGAAGGTGCCCCTCTTTTCTATTATTGTTGGGCAATGATCCTTTCCTATATATGGTAGGGCATCAATAGTATCCCCTACTCTCTTTGACTGTGAGGGTTGTGATAGTACAATATTTCTTATTTACTATTTACAACACAAATTTGGAATCTCCTCTCTTATTTAAAGCACACCATATACGTCAGCTTAATATCTACCAAGAGAACTTCTCACTTTGCTTCAATGTTGACTTCCTTATCAAGATGTTTCCCACTAGTATATATATGAATATATGTCACCTTTATGCCTACTAAGAGAACTCATTTTGCTTCAATGTTGGTTTTCTTACAAAGATGCTTTGATCCAACCACTAACATATATCCATTTGTTTTGTGCATACACCAGTATACGTTTTGTTGGCCTTCACACACCAAATTAATTTTTACACCATATGGCAATTTCCATTTAGCACTTCCATATAGATTATCAATCATTAATGGTATCCTTAACATTGATATTTAGTGGTATTTTTATAACTTTTTATTGAATATTTGTTATTGTTTAATTTTTAATTGATATTAATTGTAATTTAGACACAAAAGTTTGTCCCACTCAATTCTTTGAATATATATCAAAATTGAAATATTTTTTCCATTAAAATAAATGCATCAATATAAGGTATACACACCTTTTTTTTTATATACTTTCTAACATCACCCACTATTTTTCCTAATGTCTTGAATAGATGTCCATTTTTTCAAAATAGTACTAAAATACATAAATAAATATATTTGAAAATTTAAGTTATTTGTGTAAAAATTAATATCTTTGACTTCATTTGACTCCCCAAAAACATTATTTGAATTGACAAGTTTAGTCACATTAAATTGTGACATGTGACGGGAGAAATGCTATCACATAGGTGTCATGCAAGCATGTTGAATCGAACTCCTTCCAATATGTGCATGGGCACATGCACATGCGAGTAAAAGATTAGCATTGTAAGAAGCAAAATGTAGGGGAAAAAGAAAGACCAAAAAAGTCATTGATTATTTTGTAAAGAAAAAGTGATTATATAGTACTTAAATGTTCCTGGCATAAAATTGTGTTAAAAAAGTTCTGATAAAAAAAATTTAACACAATTTTATGCCAGGAACATTTCAGTACTGTATAACCCCATTTTCTTTACAAAATAATCAATAATATTTTTTGTCTATTCCTTTTTTTTTCCCATATTTTGTTTATTGCATTGTTAAACATTTCAATACAAATTCAGACTATGGAAATATCATATCTATAATCAAGAGGGAAAGCCTGAAAACTATTAATAATAAAAGTGTATCTAAATTCCTTTGTAATCCATTTATCTTTCACAAATCTCAGTAATTAATACATAATATATAATATTATGTGATATTTATTTGATGAGGGCAAATTCCTGATCATATAATGGCATGGAAAATTACTTTTAAGTTTTAGTTTTAATTCAATGATGTAGTTATTTTTTGGCATGCACAAATCTCTCAGAGTAATTAATACATAATATATAATATTATGTGATATTTATTTGATGACGGCAAATTCCTGATCATATAATGGCATGGAAAATTACTCTTAAGTTTTAGTTTTAATTCAATGATGTTATTTTTTGGCATGCACAAATCTCTCACAGTAATTAATACATAATATATAATATTATGTGATATTTATTTGATGAGGGCAAATTCCTGATCATATAATGGCATGGAAAATTACTTTTGAGTTTTAGTTTTAATTCAATGATGTAGTTATTTTTTGGCATGCAGTGTTTCTTTTCAATTATTAGATATAGTCAAACATATACTATTCTTATTCTATAATTTTGGTTCTTAAGCCCCTCTATAATACACAAAAGCCCCTCTATAATGCACCAAACACAACAATTAACAAGAATACCCTCCTATAAATTGATATATTAGAGGGCTATAAATTGAGATGATGACACTCCTGGAGTAATAAGAAAGACTACATTCTCTCTCAAGCGCGCACACACCAATATTTACAGCCAGCCATCTTATTTATTTGTATTTAATATACGGTGGGATTCGATATCTTGTCTCTTCATGCATGTTCTCTTCTAAGTTTAATTCAGATTGTGTCATTTAGCTTTAAAACACGTCTTCAATTTTCTTGTACTCATAACCTGAAAGCTTTTGGGCCTACGAAGGCTCCCATAAATCCAGAGATATTTTTCTTGAATGAACACATTTCCTCCATCAAGAAAGAAACCTTTAGAGGGGCTTTCAATCATAGGTATCAGCAGTATTCTTGCTGGCTAGGAAATAGACTGAGGAAGGTCCTTTGAGCATGGTACCACAACAGGTGAAGTTCATTTCAAAATTCAGATAAGGGTGAGATCCTATGAAACAGCATTGATGGAAATTTGGGTCAAGGCTTGGTCAGGCAGGATTTATTAGGAATCCTTCGCTTTTGTCGGGGAGGGGTGCTGGAGCCAAAATTGAAGAAATAACTCACTCCGGAAGGCAACAGATTACTCTTTAATATTTTCTATATGTTACTTAATTAAAGATGAGGATTAGTTGCAATATCCAATTCTTTTGCTCTTAGACTTTCTTAAGATGAATTTTAAAATAATGTGTTATGGATTTTGTCCGTGCTCAATATTCACACTAATAATTGACTGAGGTTTTATCACACCCATATAAGGGTTGAACTACATCTAGAGATTGGAAAAAAAGTGTGGAATATCAAACACCTAACAAGAAAGCCAAAATATTGTTGAATGAACAAATTAGTAACATTAAGAGCTACTCACCTTAAAAATTTGGCCCATTATGATACCCAATTAAATTTTCAATGCCTAAAGACACTAAGAGTGTTTTAGTTGTTTGCAAGATTAAACAAGACCTTGATAGAAACACAATATTAATCAAGCCAGCTAAGGAGGCTTGTTGCACAAAATATTATGCATTAAGCCAGCTAAGGAGTCTTGTTGCACTAATATAAAGCATTATAAATGCAGCTTTGTTTCGTTCTATTCATAACTGAGAAACAGAAAACAAAAGCCGAAACATTTATTGAATGAACTAAAATAATATCAAAGAATTGCTCTCATTGAAGAATTAGACTGCCGTTATACCAGATTACATTTTGAATGCCCAATGAAAATTTCTGTGCTTTAGTTGTTTGTAAGATTAAAGTACCCTTGATGGAGGAATAAAATATTAAATCAAGCCAGCCAAGGAGGCTTTCTGCCCAAAATATAGAGCATTCTACAATTAACTTTGTCCAAACCTTTCTATGCAAAACTGCTCTCCATTGTGAATACCGTTAATAAGAAGCAAAACTATTTCAACGCTTCACCTGTAAAAACACAAAAACTCGCCACTTAGATACCAGAGTGATAGATGTTGTAAGAAACTATTAGTTCAATATATAGGCTTCAGGGGCCGAATTTTCTAATCTTACTACAGAAAAAAATATCTCATTAATTCTCTAGTGACAGTCGGAAGGCATAAAATAATAGCTACTCAGTCTTTGTATAGTCCTTGACTACTGTTATAAGTTTTTGATCTTATGCTCTATGTTGAACAGGATTGTATAATTCTTATCCTGTCTAGACCAAGGCTTGGGATATCAAACAACCTTTTTAATAGAATCCTGAACCTTTTTGAAAAAATATACCATCTTATAGCTTTGAATGAACTTCTGCATCCTTGGAAAGCAAAATGCTTCAGTTCAATGGTTCAATCTAGTTAATAATTATTTGGCATTGAAAAAGTGCAATTAAGAAGCTTAACAGTCAAAATGACGAGTATCATTAAGATTTAGATATAGGAATTGCTCTTAAGCTAGATCCTAATAATCAACTATAATTTATAATTGATGCATGATGCACCAGGAAGAAAGCCAAACTGGTAGGACCAAGCAGCATGTCATCTGAACAGAAAGATATCATTACACTGCTAACTGGATATTTGAAGTTTTCAAGAATGAATTTTGCATGATTACAGATGTACGTGACTATAAAATGCACTAACATATAGGGTCATACTTATTTCTCTTCAAACAAACCAAGAAAATAAACACATCTTTCTTAATTCCAAACTCAAATTTCTCAAATTTGAAAAAAACTTGAGCTGTGCGAGTAAGCAAATTGGAATGTAATAATCAAAACAGATGCAACTAAAACAGGTTTTATATCAAGAGCAATCAAGTAAAAACACAAAATTCCTCTTCTGTGCAGGAAACAAGAAAGAAAAAGGTAAGAGAAACAAAAGGTCACACAAGTCGTCCCACCTAATCTTCATAGTGAAATCTACAGAAGAAACTGTTCTAAGCAAACCACTTCAAATTAGAATACCAGCAAAAACAGAAAATTCAGTTATATACCTGCTATTTTTCAGTGTTCTTGGGGATACATCCCCAGGGTTTTCATCCCACAACAACCTGGGGATGAAGGGATGGGGATATCCCCTTTTTTCTGTTTTTTAGGGCCATACCAGGAATGCCCCCAAACATGGGGGATGTCTCCCAGGACATTCCCTGCAGAGGGACTCCAGGGGGGATGCCAAGGCGTCCCTGATGTCCCAAGGAAGTCCTGTCATCCCCCACAGCATCCCAATTTCACCATATTATAAAAAATATAATAAACTCAAAAGTTAAAATAACTTCAAAAACCCTTATGCTTGTGGAGGTGCCACAAGGCTCCCAGCTTAAAAAACTTATATTTTGTTCCTGTTTGCCTTAGCCTACTATCATTTTCTCGTTTCCATTTGCATTTTCAAATTTTTGGCATGCAAGAAGAAAGCTCAAGAAACTGAAAGTTGAAGGGAGGTGAGCATTAACTTTTGACTCTGAGTCCAGTTTGGTCTCTTTGCATTTGGATTCCAAACGTATGCAGTACAACCGAAAATCTTTACATGGCTCACCTTTGGTTTCCTCCCAAACTATGCTTCCTCTTGGATCTACTCTTTCACTGCTTGTGTTGGAGACCTGTTGCAAAGATAAACAGCTGTGTAAACAGCCTCAGCCCAAAACTTCTTGGATATACTCTTGTTCTCCAACATACACCAAGCCATTTCTGTAATAATACAGTTCATTCTCTCAACAACTTCATTCTGTTGTGGAGTGTAGGGTGTGGTGAATTGACGTTTGATACCGTGTTTAGCACAAAAGTTTGTGAATTTGTTTGAATAGAATTCACCCCCATTATCAGACCTAAGAGTGATTATTGAACCACCAAACTGTTTTTCTGCTAATGCTTTGAACTTTTGAAATTTCTTAAACACATTTGATTTTGCTTTTAGAATAAACACCCACATTTTCCTACTGAAATCATCAACAAACAAGAAAAAATACCTAGCACCAGTGACCATCCACGTACATTTGCATGAACCAACTGAAGGACCCTCTGTGCTCTACAAGCCTGTCCTTCTGAAAATGGAGATCTTTGTTGCTTCCCTACTTGGCAAGCTTCACAAACACCTTGTATCTACTGCTGGATTTCAAGTAAACCCCGAACCATATTCTCTCAAGCCAACTGAGAGAGAAGAAAAGTTGAGATACCCATAACACTGATGCCAAAGAGTACTGATAGCAGATAAACTCTTGCCTGCTAATGCAATGGTTTTCTTGGACTCCTTGTCAACAAGCCGATACAAACCATGATTCTTTATGCCAAGTGCAATGGTTTTCTTGGACTCCTTGTCAACAATATGGCACTTGCATGTGCTGAAAATGATGTCCAACATGGGACAAAGACACGTAATCTAACTCATTGAGAGCAAATTGAACTCCATCATCAGAACATAGTATACATCGAGGAAAATTAGATTTTTCCCTCCAAATATTATCTGAACATTGCCTTTGCCGACATTTTTATACTCCTCACTGCCACTGAAGATCACTGAATCAAAGCAAGCCGTGTACTCTATGAACCAATCCTTCCTTTGAGTAAAATGTCGAGATGCTCTAGAATCAATATACCACACAGAAGACTTGACCTAATCTTCTAGTTGTTTGGCCATGAAGGCAAAGAAGGACAACTCCTTCGCTCAAACTGCTCTGCACATGAGCCTTTTGTTGAGACCCTCCTTGGTTGAATTTCTGATCAGCCGACCTCTTTCTACAGTGCTTCTTCATGTGACCAAGTTTACCACAATAATGACATTTGACAGTCTTTAGATTCTTTGAAGTATCATTAGAATTGCCTTGACCTTTCTTCTGAAGCCACTTGCCTTTGCCCTTGTACTTGGTTGCAAAGGCCTATTCTACACTCAATGAATCACTATTGCTACCAAATTGCTTCTTCCATCTATCCTGTAGCAAGAGTTTGTTGCACAAAACATAGAACTTTGGGTCAAGATTGGCAGAAGTGATGTTAAGTGTTTCTATGAAATGCTCATATGACCGTGGTAAGCTTTTCAGCATTATAACCACATCTTCTTCTTCCATCTTGTAACCTATGGCTTCCAATTGATTGTGAATATCTTTGATCTTCATCAAATGATCCTACAAAGACATCTTCTCGTCCTTCATGATGGAAAAAGCATATTCTTCAAGAAGGTCCTACCTTTATTTGACGTCTCATGCAAGTCTCGTAGATGCATCCAAATTTTCCACAAAATTTTGCTTGATGGAACCTCTAAAAGCATTTCATCTATTATAGATAATTTAATGAGCATACCAATTTCACAATTACACTCATCAAATTTGTCCTAGTCTTTACCCACAACTGTTGGACAAGTGTATGTAAAGAGGATGATCTAATCAAGGCACCTGTATTTGACGATCATGAGCATCATTTGTTTCTAGGAGTTATATTTTTTGCCAGTGAACCTCGGGCTTCTTTCCAACATGATGTTGGGCAATGAAACCATCCCTCTTACAATACGAAATCACAAAAAACAAAAAAAACAAGACTCCCTTGATAGAAAATCACAAAAGAAATTAGAAAAAGAAAATTCAAAACATGACTAACAAACGACATCCCCAATTGTATTAAAAAATCTCAAAAATCTGCAATAAAAAATTATGGAAGATTCTGGAATTTTTTAATAAACCCTAGCTGCCGCAGTTTTTTGCATAGTTCAACGGAGTTTCCTGACGGGGGGATGCAGGGACGTGGGGGCGGGGGGACCAAGTGCCTAAGTTTGGGGACAGTGGAGGTGCAATGGTGGGGTGGCAACAAGGGGGAAACATTGAAATACACATAGTACTTGAAAAAATAGTTAAGTATTTAAAATTACAAATGAAACTTTGGCAAACTAATTTTAAACATTTGAATTTTGAAGAGAACATTAACTTGGTGTCACTCCTCTTCTTGCTCTTCTTGCTCCTCTTCATTCTCACTCTTTTCACCTTACACTTGCAGCTCTCACTCTCACTCTCACACTCACACTCACACTATTAGCTTCTTGTTGATTTGTTTTTGTGAATTAAAATGAGGATAGGAGGCAATTTTATGGAGTTTGTAGGGTTTGGGTGGAGCCCATAGACCATTAGGGTTCAGCCTTGGGCACGGAATTAAAAGAAAATTTGGATTTAAAAAAAAAAATTGCTTTGTGGTCGTCTAACCAAAGGAGACTACTAGGCATTCTGGAGATGGTCAAAAGACTCCTAGGAGTCCCCCAAATGTCTGAAGGACGTCCCTATGTCCCAACATCTCAACAACGTTTTGGAGATGGCAACACTAGTGGTGGGGCAACCCATCCCCCTCAAGTCTCTAAGACTTCCTTGTCTAAGAAACAAGGGGTTCTTGGGGGGGTATGGGTCCTCATGGAACACTGATATTTTGTTTTAAAATGCCAAAAAGCACAATGAAAACCTTGAAAAATCCACACTTGATGCAAAAGGAAAAAAGGTACGAATTTGCAAAACCCACAATTGCGATTTGGAGAAAAACCCTAGCATGTGAAGTTGGAAAACAATAAAACAACGCTTTTTAACTGAAAAATGCCACGATTTCTGCAATAAACCAATAAGATTTATTTCAAACAATGGCCTGATGTTTTAACTGAATTAGTCGTGCGATTTAGGAATAAAACATGCCACAATTTTTAATAAATCCCTAGTCACGATTTCTAAGAGAAAATCCAAGCAATTTCTAGTCCCAAAAAACCCATGAATTAAAAAAAAAAAAAAGTCTGCCAAAAACCTTCAAGAAAAAAACTAAGATTTTCCTTCCTTGGCTCATCAATACAATCTCCTTTACCACGTTCTTTGATGTCTCTTGTGTGCAATTTGTTACTGCCACCACTTTTCAAATTCATGCACTCACCAATCCCAAGAATTTTCAAAACCCAAGCTCTAATGCCATAAAATAATTAAAAACATGAATGATTATCAAGATATTCAATATTAAATTTAAGGAGCGAAAGTCTCCTTATATAAGAGATACAAAAGATCTATCTGTAAAGGATAATATCCACAACTAATAAAGCAAGAGATAAGAACTTAACTAAAAGAATAAAAGAAAATTACTGAAGTCTCTTGTGTGCAATTTGTTATTGCCACCACCTGTCAAATTCATGCACTCACCAATCCCAAGAATTTTCAAAACCCAAGCTCTAATACCATAAAATAATTAAAAACACGAATGATTATCAAGATATTCAATATTAAATTTAAGGAGCGAAAGTCTCCTTATATAAGAGATACAAAAGATCTATCTGTAAAGGATAATATCCACAACTAATAAAGCAAGAGATAAGAACTTAACTAAAAGAATAACTAAAAGAATAAAAGAAAATTACTGAAGTCTATCCTAACGAATTAATTAACCATTATGAACTAAATATTACAATATTACTTTAATAGTTTGCTTCTAAAATTCTATCTACTTGCAAGGATAGCATTTGGAATTGTTGAATATAATCATTTTCTGATCTTGTTTGCTATAGTTTAGCTAACTAGTTGAAGTAGTTGTCTGACACACTATTGCTATGGTGTGTATAACTTTTCTATAAACACTATCCATGTGACAATGAGAGCCTTTTTCTTCTTTTGTGCACATTGCCATCAATACCAAAATGAATTGTCACTTTTGTCCACTTGGAATTTGATGCATTTCAAAAAAATATCCATTTGATTCATCCAGGTCAATAGATCTTTGCCATCAAACTTGCAAATATCCACCTTTGGTATCATTTTCGCTTCTAAAATTCTATCTACTCGCAAGGATAGCATTTGGAATTGTTGAATATAATCATTTTCTGATCTTGTTTGCTATAGTTTAGCTAACTAGTTGAAGTGGTTGTTTGACACACTATTGCTATGGTGTGTATAACTTTTCTATAAACACTACCCATGTTTCAATGAGAGCCTTTTTCTTCTTTTGTGCACATTGACATCAATACCAAAATGAATTGTCACTTTTGTCCGCTTGGAATTTGATGCATTTCAAAAAATTATCCATTTGATTCATCCAAGTCAATGGAGCTTTGCCATCAAACTTGCGAATATCCACCTTTGGTATCAAGTTCCTTGATCCCATATGAGTCTTAGCATTTGGATCCAAATTGGCTGACATGGATGATCCACCTTGGTTGCTTGAAACATCTGATTGTGATCCTAATTGATTCTAGATATATGCATTGATATTTGCCAATGCGCTATGGATCCTAGATATATTTCCTTGTATGGTACCCATTTTTTCTTGCAAGCATTTAATATCCTCCCCCATCTTCTCGGTTTCTTCCTTCCTCTCTTCCATGGTATGGTATCCATCTCCTCTGCCAATAAATCACCCTTTGTCAGGAATCTTACCATAAGTGTCGGAATTCTTGCCCTTGTAAAATCTAATTTTTTTGTTGACCAAAACTTTGATTGAATGATTTTAGAATTTTTTCAGCCCCAAAATTAGAATTTCAAAGAGTATACCCCAAATGATTTTTTCCAAGGTTTCCAAAAATGTAAAAGAATAAATTGAAATTTTCCATAAATTGCAGTCTATAGAGTGCATTAATGAATAACCCTAAAATTGCAATAACTTAGTGAAAACAACTCCAAATACCTTCAAATCAAGACTCTAGTTGGACCAATACACCCTTGTTCAACACTCTAAAATTCAAAAAAAAAAATCATTATTTTGCTGCCTTGGGAGCAAAATTATTGGAAGCCCTAATTTTGCAATAATTTACACAAATTTGTTCCAAATGACATCAAATCTGGACTGTAGCCACTTCAATATGAACTTGAAAAACCTTTTAAAAGTTAAAAAAAAATTGCCAATTTGAGAGAGATATATGCTTCCCCATTTGACCTCTTGAACCGAAAAAAGATTGTCTTGATTAATGCCCTCTAAGCCAAGACCATTCTTGATACCACTTGTAATGAAACAACCTGCTGCAAGCACTTAATAATACTTGACAATAATAAGCCACTTCGAGGGGACAAGCCTCCAAAAGTCTCCAAGAATAACACACTTCACAATATGATGCCCATAAACTAACCATTACCTCGTATTTATACCATATTTATGCCTTGGATGCCACTCAATTTGACTTAACTACTTATAGAAGACTATAAACTAACTGCTAACTCCTATTTATACTATACTTATGCTTTTAATGCCACCCAGGCTGACTTAACTAATTATATAAGACTGTACTTATGGTCATATAGCTTAATTAAAAGTTAAGGTAGCCACAACTCATAACCCTATGCACACTATAAGATTAAGGGCGTAATAGGAATCCTCTTTTCATTTGGTCCCCCCTATCCAAACTTGATTGGGAATCCTCTTGAACACTAGGATGCATATTTTGGCTATCTGAATTTTTGTTTTAGTTTTTAAGCTCCTATTTGTCTCCCATTGATGTTCCTACAATGCATTTTCTTGATCTTATTTCACTCAGCCTTCATTTCATCCCTGCCTTTTGTGTCCCTTGTCATTAATTTAAATGGTTTCCTTTTTTAGCTAAAAATTCAAGAGCCTTCTACTTATTTATTAGTTACAAATTTCCTCTAATTTATGTTGGTGGCTCTATATATAGTAATAAGAGAGAACAGTTGTTACTTGAGACACTTTTAATGTGGGAAATAGTTTATATACTGGGGCCAAACTGATGTTTCTCATCCAAAAATTATATATACAGAACTAAATCACTTTAGACTTCAATTGTCATTGAAAGAGTCACACAATTTCAACATCTCTAAATCCTTCAAAGGTCATTTGAAAATAAAGCCTAAAATTTGTCACTCATTAGCTTTGTACTCAAAACCAAAGAACATTTTGATTTTACCATATAAAGTGAAGAATTAGTTATATCCAAGAAATGCCTTTAATAAAAATCTACCTTGCGTTTTTTGAACTTTTTCCTCCCTTCTCCCTGTCTACGGGAATGGTTGGAAGCAAGGTCACTCCCATCATTTTTTTCCATTGCAATCAAACCAGATATATCATCATTAAAGTCATCCATAAGCCCCAACAATCTGTAAAATTAAATAGTTTGTTAAAAAATGTGATCAGAACATCATATTACAGTAGACACAATGCATACTAATGAGAACACACTGATTCCTTACATGCTAATACTTACGAAATACAAAAATCAATAAATTATAAAAAAATTCAAATGATACTCAGGCTGCAGTTACCCACCCATTCCTTGACCGCTTAAGATGCTTAATCTTCTTCTTCTCAATCCTTGAAAGTGGAACGCGAGTAAACAGTTCCTCTTCTTGACGGGCACGTTCTACAAGCTTTGATTGTTCTCTCAGCATCTCTTTACTTTCAGCTCCAACAATTTCTCTTACCTATCCAAGTAGTAAATAATTACAACACTGTACATTCATAATGTACATCAAGAAGAGAAAATTTTGAATTATATACCTCGTCTGGCTTTCCTTCTAGGTTATTTGCAAGCTCTTTCACAAAAGCACTGCGCGATGCTTTGTGGAGCATCTCCTTCTGTTTCCGCATTTGTAACTTTTTATCTCTTGAAATTTTTTCCTCATCCATAATTGTTGGAGCAAACATTGGAGGCCGATAGACACCCTCACCATCCTAATCATAGGCTCATAGAAATACAAGTTAGAACAGTATTATGAGAACACATAGAAATAAGGTTGTTAGATAGCTCATAATTTTCATTGCACTCAATCAAACAGCTGCTACTATCAATTACCTGAGCTACAGGATCCAGCTTAGAGACAAGCATATCTGGATTTGGCCTATATTTTAATGCATCTTCTTGATGCACATTAAAATTGCCTTCATTTTTACTAGCAGTTCCTTGCGCAGAAACATTAGCATCCACCCTCGAAAGCTTTTCAATTAGATACTGATGTTTTTTATCAATTGGTCGTATCTATTTAAGCACAGAAAGCGTGAAACTTATAAATGTCAAGGATAAGAAAAACACATTAAATCTATTAGAATTACAACAATCAACAAAAACACCACAAAATCTTAAAAAGAAGTTAGAGAACCAAGCATCAAACCTTCTCCAGGAATAACCTGATTTCAATAAGATACTTAGTTACTGGGTGTCCTTGAATGGAAGAACCTTCTGCTTTCCGAAGCAAATAGTATACAATGGATTGACAATAGCTCAGAAGCAACAGATACTTCACATCTAGGTAGCTTATCCCATCTTTGGTGCAATAATAGTTTTCTTTCACCTAAACAAGGTCACAGTTCAACTGAAATAAATTAGCACAAGCGGTCCTCTTTCTGTGGGAAGTCCTTTCTCCTTATCAAAGTTCCCCCCATGAAGTTTAAACTCATCACATTTCCTACCTTCTGAACTAGCAGCTGCACTTTACTTCTGACCAGATCAAGTCCCTCTTTCATCTCCGCTAGCAGAGTCGCTAACCGTAGGCTGTCACTGTTTAGTCACAATACAAGTTATAACTATAAGTTTAGAAATAGAATTAATATGATTTTGTAAAGCAGTTCAAAATGCTCGAACATACACAATCAACACAAAGACAATTTAGTCAAACAAGCAGAATTCAAGTGCATCATAATCAACACTCCTCTCCTATCAGTTTCACATCTTAATAGACTAATTCAAGAAATGAGTAACATTATTTCTATATGCCGTCAATGATTCATAATAAGGGATTGCTGTGTCATGTTATGTTGCAGTTCAAAAGCTACTGTATTTTTCTATTTAATAAATACTGGGAATCTATGAAATATTGGAATCTATAAAACTATTTAAATTAACCAATCAACCATCCAGGAATTAAAACATGAAAGTATAAGTGTGTAACGATTTTCATACTTTTTCATAGAATTCAGACATATTTACAGTTCCTACATCACAAACAACAATAACATCAATTATGGCATAGGAATATAGAAATCTACTAAATGTCAAAGGCCAGATTGATATAAAATCTCACAGATTTATTTACCTGAACTAATTAATGAACAGTATTTTTCCATTACCTGTTTCCCAAGTTTGATTGAGAGCCATATAGAAAGCTATTGAGAAACCATAGTAGAAAACCATTTATGGAGTACCAGCACTATCACAAGTACCATCAAAAAACCCATCAAAAGAAATCCAACGGTAGTTAAAATTATTAATAAATCTCCAATCCCAAAATTGGTATTCTACTTTTCAAAGCTAAGATGCATTCTAAGAGGAATTTTGAGTTGGTTTTAAGATCTATCAGTATTTTCAAAATGGTCTATTGAATTTACTTCTTGCTGATTTGTTCACTGCAAAATTTGGAATTGTTGTTACCATTGTTAAGGTGTTTCCAGTATACCCGAACAAAACTTTTTTGCATTTTCTTTTAGTCTTTTAGGGTGGTTTTGATAATAGAATAAAAAATGAGATTTACAACTTTTCTTAGTACCCTTTCAGTTACACTGAGTGATTGAAAAAGGAATGCCCAAAACAGCTTATAAGATAGAATCATAAATCCAATATTACATTTCATAGACTTCCATATATTAAAATGACTTTCATCTTATGCTTCCAAGTAGCAAGTAGTTTACATATAACTTGTGTCTATGAAGACATTTTCAGATTTCTTTTAGAGTTACATCATACCTTGATAAAATGTCAGGTTGATCATTCTTGTGAGAGGTGTCAACAATCCCACCAGATTTGGGGATGAAATAAATTTCATCAAGTTCTTCCATGTTTCCCTTTAGGGCGTCCAAAAAACCAGTGTTGTGCAAGGAAAAAATATTTCAAATCCACTTACCTGTCAGCTATAATTGAATAGCTTTTGACTATACACACTAAACCATCAATACATTTTATTTTTGCATTACTTGGGGACCACCTTATCATTTCTACATCCCATAGTTCTAGGAGTGCTTTTGTTTTACTCTTAATGAGTTTGAAACAAGACATGTTACAAAAAAAGCATTTGCTATGACTGTGGAATGTGGAGACAATAAGAGACAGAGTAATGACCAAGTCTAAATGCATAAAATATAATAACGCGTGCAAGAAAGAGATAAATACAAATTGTGAACACTTGAGAGTTCAAACAAGTCATAAATAATAAAAATGGGAAGTGTGAAAGGTTGATGAAACTGAATTCCTGGAAAAAAGTGGCAGTCTGCATGGTCTTTCAAGGCCCCTGCATTCTAATAAAGAAAAGCCATCAATGGACTCAACCCTAGGAGAAAACCTAGCAATGGATGACTTCACACGGAAACCAACCAAATGCACAGTAAAATTGTTGATGTTGGTAATCAGAAAATCGTATGAATAAAAAACACCTCAACAATGAACCATTTTTACATGCATGATACAAGAATGAAATCAAGATGAAATCAAACAGGATCAACTGAAATGTAGGCAGCAAGTAGCAACAAAACCAAACCCCTATATACAAAACAATGTCGAAAAGAGCAGTTAGCAACTCCATGGTAGACACTTCCCCTGCAACCCTTCCCATAACTAGAAGTGACTTGTGGTCAGATTTACAAGAGTGAATGATGTATGTTGAGCATATCTTTTAATGTACAACCTGAATGGACCTAATGGCAAAGGCATTTGTACACCGTAGAAAGGCATAGAAATTGTTGTCTTGTTTGGTGGTGAATAACAAATCCTAATACATTGACAGAAAGATCAGTCCAAAAACTGGCCAAAGAGTCAAAAGATCAAAATAATAATAAGCTGCTTGGCAATGTCCTGCTCAACCAGTCAAACCAGCACTGCAGACCATTGTCATGTCTTTATTACTGCTATGGCAAATCTATTGTGAAGTAATAGATACAAGACAAGCCCACTAGGTGGCCCTCATCATCATTTTTCTTTTCAAAAAGAAGCTGGACATCTAAATCATCTGAACTCCTAAGCACATAAAGTCTTGAGTTGCAGATGTTAAAGCAGTATTCAAAACGAGAAAGAGAAAAGGTAATTGTTCCTTGTAGCTAGAACATCACTACACACATGCATATATACCTAGGGCCCACAAAGTGACCATCAGGGATCAATTCTAATTTCTCAACCCACGTATACATCCAATACCATAAGGGATGAGATTCGAGACACATCACCGGCCCTCAAACCCCCATCTCCATCCCCAATGGCATTCTGGGTATGGTGGCACAGCAGAGGACATCCCCTAGCTGTCCCCAAAAATCTTCAAAGCTTAAAAACGTTCCCAAAATGTGTTACAGAAATAGGAAATGCAGCAGGGACGTCTGGCCGTCCCCAAGATGACTAGGGCCCCAAAAATCTTCAAATCTTCAAAACATTACTGAAATGTGTTGCAGAAATACAAAATGCTGCAGGGGTGTTTGGCCATCCCCAAGACGGCTAGGGACTTCTAAAATATCCCTCAACTGTCCCAGGGATGGCCAGACGTCCCCAACAGCAAAGTAACTTTTATGATTTTAAAAAAAAAATCATTCATAACATTAAAAAAACTGTTAAATATATCGTGAGAGCAGTATAACAGCAATTAAATTAATTATGACAGCATTATAACAGCAGTATAACAGCAATTAAATTAATCATGACAACAGTGACAGAAACAACAGTAGTATAACAGCAACAAATATATCATGATTCAGATTTATAACTAATGATATAAGTTATATAACAATTAACACTAATAGCAATAATTTATATAACTCAAGGTTCCTTTTTATTTTATTACATGTGAAAAAAACCAGAAAGCTCTTCAAAACGAATAAAACATTATACACAGGAGAACGCTTGTAAGTGAAATATTCAATCACTTATAAAGTTACAAAGCTCTTATTTTAAAAGTAAAATTAGAGTACAAATTGAGAGAAACGCTCTAAGTGAGCCACTATGTGACTCACTAAGTGTGGAAACTAATCATGCAACAACTTACTAAAAATTGAAGATGTTACCTAGGCAAGCTTATCCTATGTGCATAATGAGCTTGGGATAATAAAGTAAATATGCATAAATATAATGCATTCCATCACCCTCTCGCCCTCCCTAAGCACAACTTAGTTAGGCAGTGCTGATGATGATGATTGGTCCCTGCAAATAGACCATGCTAGATAACTCCATAAACAAGATGTTCCCACAAAAAATAGAGAAAAAGGAGAAAACTCATAGGAAAAGTTCGCCCCCGCCCACCCCCCCGCCCGCCCCCCCCGCTCCACCCCAAAAACAAGTGAGAAGAGAGAGCAAGATTCTAAGAGACCTTGCAGTGAAACAAGCTCCTATACAAAGAAGCTATAATTACTTGGTGCATTGTTTTCTAATTACTTTATTGCATATTCACACCTTAGATAGGATAAGCTTGCTTAGGCAGGTTGCATGTGCACATATGACTTGTACTTTCCTTGTTTGGCAGAGTTGTATTACACATATGTGACTACATCTCCTTTGTTCCACATTGGTTGTAGATTAACATCTCTTAGCGGTGTAGCCTATATGTACCCACCTCATGTACTCTTGCATCTAATCCATTCTAATGCATCCTTTAGTTTATTATAAATTCATCTTCTGCACTCTTTATGCCTTCCATTAGGCCTTCTTGATCTTGGGTGGCTATCTTTATAGCCAAATCTTGAATAGTATCAAAGTAGCTAAGAGCCTTTGGCTAGTCTTCCAGAAGATCTAGGGTTACAAATCTTGTATTTTTTTGAAACATTGAGTATCCTCTTCTCTCTGATCATTGAATAATCTTTAGAATCAAAAAAGTGATAGAAATGCCAATTCTAGAAGGATCATCTTTATGGCCATGTACTGTAAGTGTATTTGGGAGATTTATGGAGCGAATCCAAGCTCACCATTGCATCAAAAGTACCTTAAAAAGTCAAAATTTCCTTTTGTTTTATCCTAGTTGTACATTTAAATTGATCCTATCTAATGTCATTAATCTTAACTTTCATAGTCTTGATTTTCATTCTTGTCTCATGGCTGTAAAAATGGTTTGTTGTTGAGGCATTTTTTATTTACAAGATTTTCGAATTATAAACATCCACAATCTTACCATGCATATGGTTGGTTTCCATATTAAGTCGTCCATAGTGTTAGGTTTTCTCCTATTGTTGACTCTGTTGTTGGATTTTCTTTATTAGACTGCATGGGCTTTGAAAGACCATGCAGACTGTTACATTCTTCCGAGTTTTCAATTTTATCAACATTTCACACATCCCCTTTTTTTATCATGATCACTATTGTGTTTAAACTCTCAAGCGTTCACAAATTTGTATTTATCTCTTTCTTGCTGGAATTACAATATTTTATGCATATGGACTAAGTCATTAATGTGTCTCTTATCATCTCCACATCCCACAATCATAGCAAATGCTTTATTTATAACATATCTTATTTCAACCCCACAGCTGCCAAGCGGATGGTCTCGGGTTTGGTGTTGTCATGGGGTACGTGGTTGACGACATAGGCTTGGCTAGCGCAGTCCTGAAGGGTGGTGGCAGAGGGCATTTATTTCCGGAAAGGTAGTGACAGATCAAACGGTGGCCGACAGCCTTTCATTTATGGCTTGTCCTGTTGACAGACTTGAAGGACGCAATGGGTTTGTGGTTAATGTGTCGATGGAACAGCTGCACAGATTGTGGATGTTTTGTCTGCCTTTAAAATATTCGGTGAACTCCATTTTTTTCCATCGAAGATGATGGAAATACCTGTTTGTCTACAGTCCTCGAGGAAGCTATGGGCTTTCTTTGGGAAAATTGGGCATGGTCGTCTAAAATCCGTTTTCAAAGATTGGGACGAACTAGTTTTGGAGGCAATTCAACTGCTGTTGGGGGAGGAGTTTATGTCCACGGCAAAGCGATGGCAAACAAATGCTGACATTGCTGCTCGTTTTCTTGCTACGTTATTAGACTTGGAGGTTTCAAAATCTATGGTTTTGTTAATGGTTCAAAAGCTAGTATGGGAGAATCTGTTGAACGTTGCCATGGACGTGGTCATTATTACAGAATCCCTTGTCCCAGAGATATGCACCGTGCACTTCTTCCAAGTATGAGGGTTAAATGTTATTCCTTCCTCTTGGATATCAAAGGCGAAGCTCTGCGAAGGCATCGTGATCGGGCGCGCTACGGGCTGATTTTCTTGAAGCACCATTTGTTCTTGGAGCCATCGGGAGGGGTGGATTGGCGATGGCACTTTAGGGAGTACCTGCTTGCAGAAGGTGCGATGTTGGATGGGTAATAGTCTTTGGTGGGTCTGGGTGGTTTTTGTTTGGAGTAAGTATCCATAGTAGATGTAGGGGTGTCTGTCTTTGAGCATTTGGCTCGGTATTGCATATATGGTGATTCCTAGCAGTTAGCGGGTATGGTAACTGGTTCTAAAGTGTCTAGGCTTGTTGCGTCTGTTTTTGGGGTGGTTTTTTGGGTGGCAGTGGGGATGGGGTTTTCTGAAACTCTGCCAATTGATGGGCTAAACAATGTAATATCGTTTTTTGCAATCAATATAAAAAAATTTACATATCAAAAAAATATATATCTTATTTCAAAATCATTAAAGTGAAAGCATTCCCAAAAACTATGAGATGTAGAAATGATAAAAAGGCCCTAATGCAAAAATAAAATGTATTAATAGTTTAATGTGTATAGTCAAAAGCTATTTAATTATAATTGACAAGTGGATTTAATAAAAAATTCCTTACATGACACAATGGGTTTTTGGATGCCCTATTGGGAAATATGGAAGAACTTGATGAAACTTATACATTCTCGAATGTAGTGGGATAGTTGACACCTCACACAAAAATGATCAGCCTGAAATTTTATCAAGGAATGATGTAATTCTAATAGACAATTGAATATTTCTAGACCATAGTTCGCATACACAGCAAGTTGCAAAGTACTCGCCATTTTTTTTGCTCCACGAGTTTTGGTGAGGTTTACTTACAGTGCCAGCAACATGTCAAAATTTAGGGAAAAAACATGGGTTAGACGGTACAGAAACTTTATTTTTTGGCTTTATAAGCATTGTTTTTGGCCTTTTAAAAAATTATGAAAATGGTGTGCACCATAGAGGTTTGTGTGGTTTTGAAGGTCTTCATTCAGGGCTGCCCCTCAACCCCACTAGGGGTGCTGCCTCCAAACCTCCGCAAGGGGCATTGCCCCCAACCCCCCACCAAACTCATTTGACACATTTTATAGCTATATTTTTTTTAAATTTATATAAAGTGTTTTATAATGCGTCCAGTTTTGCCAAGTTTTTCGTGCATAATCTTCAAGTCGAAATTTTTTGGCTTGCTGAGTACTCTCCGAGTCCAAGTTTGCGAACTATTGTTTAGACATACACAAGGTATATGTAAGCTACTTGGTACTTGGAAGCATAATATATAAAAAACCATGAAATGTAATATTCGATTTATCTTATAAGCTGAGCTTTCCTGTTTCAATCACTCAATAGGGATGAAAAAGTACTACTAAGAAAGGTCTTGAATCTTATTTTCTTACTTTATTATCAAAACCACCCTAAAAGATTAAAAGAAAATGCAAAGAGGTTTTATTTGTGTACGTTGGAAACACCTTAATGGCAGTAACAGCATATCCAAATTTTGCAATAAACAAATCTGCAAGGAACAAATTTAATAAACCATTCTGAAAATATTTGTAGATATTAAAAACCAACTCAAAATTCCTCTTAGAGTGCATCTTAGCTTCAAAAAGTAAAATAACAATGTTGGGATCTGAGATCTACTAACAATTTTAAGTACCACTCAATTCCAACTGTGGGGTTTTTCAATGGTACTTTTAATAGTGTCAGTACTCCAAATATGGCTTTCTACTATGGTTTCCCAATTGCTTTCTATATGGCTCCTAATCAAACTTGAGAAACAAGTAATGGAGAAATAGTGTTCATTAATTAGTTTAGATAAATAAATCTGTGAGATTCTATATCAACCTAACCTTTGACATTTGCTAGATTCCTATATTTCTAAGCCAATAATTGACGTTATTGTTGTTTGCGACCTAGGAACTGTAAATATGTTTGAATTCTATGTGAAAAAATAAGGAAATCATTACACACTCATGCTTTCAAAGTTTCAATTGTTGGATGGTTTGATTAGTTAATTTAAATAGTATTTATTAAATGGAAAAATACAATAGCTTTTGAACTGCAACAGAACATGACAAAACAATCCCTTATTATGAATTATTGACGATGTTTAACCTAGATTTGGAATGAACAATGGAAACTAATGCAAATCTAAGATCCTTATTCAAAACCTAAGAATTCATTAGATAGAGAAAACAAGGAATGCAAATACAATTGAAAATCAACAAACGGTTAACAAATGCAAACCTTGAAAGTGTTGGATATGCTCTTGGATGCTTGATGCGGAAATTTTCTATTGCCCCTAAAATCAATACCATATACCTCTCAATTGATCATTCATTCATGATTTGATGAAGGATTGGGGATTGATTTACAAATTTATGATTGAGGATGTGAACGATGAGGATTTAATCAAGAATGAACTATTGAGATTAATTAAGATGAGTGGAGAATCTTCACTTACTAAGAATAGTCGAGAAGAGTTGTGAGGAGCCCTCAGCAGAATCTAAATGGGTAAGGATAATAAGTTGTTTTCAATAATTTATTTTGGCTAATTAGTTGTGCATGGATTATAAATAGAAGGGAATATAGTGGAGTTTTTTTAACATAAAGGCAAAAAATAATATTAAAATGACAATTGATTACAAAGTGGTTTGCCAATCTTAAAACAACTCCTGGTGTTGATGTTATAGTGGCAGGTGATATCCTTCACTCAAATTAAAATAATAAATAATAAATAATAAATAAATAAATGCAAAAGCAAGTCGAACTTGCTATAAATATTAATTTATTTTATGAGGCCGACCCAAAATAAAAGGTCGCCTTGTTTTGTGAAAGAGGCCGACCCTAAATGAAAAGACGTCTTGATTTGTATATATACAAGGCGATTCTCATTCATTTGTCAATTCAATTCATTCAAAAAATAAATTTGCACTTCAAGGAGGAGTTCGCACATTTGCAGCAGATTGACATTTTGCATCAAGTTGATCGATATCAAGGAGAAATCATTTTATTTGTATATTCGCATCTAGGAGAGGTGCTATCTCTCATTACATCAGATCAGCCTTGTGTCTGGGCCAAGTTGTAAAGCAGATTTCTGCTCTTTTTCATTCAAATATAAGAGATATATCTTTGGCTAGGTTTTTCTCCCTCGAGGAGGGGGGTTTTCCCAGGTATATGTTGTGTTTTGTTGTTCATTATTTTGTATTGCTGCTTATCTTCATTTCTTGTCTAAAACTAACATGGTATCATAGCAGGTTTAAGCAAGATCAGATCAGATCAGATTTGTTTAAGTAGCAAAGTCTTCTTATCTAGGGCAATCTATCTAAGTATCGAAGATGGTGAACGGAGTCAAGGTTGAAGATAGGCTTGATGGTGCATCAAACTTCACCTCTTGGAAATTCAGAGTTCTTATTGCCTTAGAAGAAAATGATCTTCTAGACTTTGTGGAAAATGATGTGCATGAGCCATCTAATGATGCTGAGAAAACTCAATGGAAGAAGAATGGCACGAAGGCTAGGAAGATCTTGATAGACTCCATCAAGGATCATCTAGTGCCAATTATCTCCAAGCTGAAGACAGCCAAAGAAATGTTTGAGACTCTACAAGGATTATATGAGATCAACAATACCAGTAGAGCTCTTGCCTTGAGACAACAACTCCATCATATAAAAATGGCTAAAGGAGATTCAGTCATCTCCTTCTTCATGAAGATTGTTGAGTTGAGAGATCAGCTATGTGCCATTAGAGATATAGTTGAAGATAGAGACCTAGTTATGTTGGCACTAAATGGTCTTCCTCAATCTTAGGAGCCCTTTATCCAATGCATTAGTGGGAGATCTAAGTTGCCCAAGTTTGATCATCTTTGAGCTGATTGCATTCAAGAGGAATCCAGATTGGCAGCAAGAGGAAATGGGCGAAGCTCTCATAATGAAGAAAATCATGTCCTTGCTGCTCAAACTTCGAGAAGGAAAGGAAGAGAAGGGAGAAAAAGCAATTTCAAGAGGAATAGAGACAGAAAATCAGATTTTGCTCCTGAACCAAAGAAGAAGAAGGATCTCTCTCACATTCAATGTTTCAGGTGTGACAAGTATGGTCACTATGCTCGAGATTGCATATCAAAACCAAAGCAACATGCTTCTACTACAAATGTTGATGATGTGTCACCTCAAAAAGAATCTAGAGACAACTCAGGGGGATTTCTATTCACCTCTGCTCTTTCAAGCAATGTTCCAACCGACAGTGACACTTGGTTGATTGATAGTGGTGCTTCACGACACATTACAGGATATCGAGAGCATCTTTCGAACTTGGTAGAAAGAGAAACCAACTTGCAAGTGATAATTGGAGATGATGCTTGTTATTCCATAAAAGGAACTGGGACCACCTCTCTTCATCTAGATTCTGGCATCCCTCTTCATTTGAGTGATGTCTTGTTTGTACCAGGAATCAAAAGAAATCTTGTCTCCATTTCAGCATTGGAGGACAAAGGGTACCAGGTTGCTTTCTCTAAAGGGAAAGTTCTTGCTTGGCCTAAGAACTCTAGTATCAAAACAGCTCGTGTGATTGGTGTCTGTCAAGAGAGCCTATACAGACTTTCTATTCGTCCAGTTCAGGCATTGTTGCACAACTCTACCAATTCGAGTGAGCTATGGCACAAGAGACTTGCTCACTTACACTTCAAAGCTCTTCCATCTATGGAGAAGATGGTTATTGGTCTACCGAAGCTCAATCAAGAGCACGATGGCATTTGCAGAGGATGTGCACTAGGTAAGAATATCAAAGGTCCTTTTCATAGTAGTGATAGTAGATCAAAAGGAATTTTAGATCTTGTTCATTTTGATTTATGTGGTCCAATGTTTGTGGCATCTTTGAGTGGATTTTGGTATTATACTATTATGTGATTTTCATAGATGACTATTCTCGAAAGACTTGGATTTACTTTTTGAAATCTAAGGAGTCTGAAGAAGTACTTGATAGATTCAAAGAATTCAAGGCTCAAGTTGAAAACATGTTCGGGAAAAGGATTAAGGTTCTGAGATCTGATAATAAAGGAGAATACACTTCTGGAGGATTTCGTAATTTCTCCATTGAGGCAGGGATCAAGAGGGAGTTTTGTGTTTCGTACAACCCTCAGCAAAACGGAATTGCTGAAAGAAAGAATAGATCCATAATTGAGGCAACCAAAGCTATGATTCATGATCAAGATTTACAGACCTTCCTTTGGGCATAAGCTTCCAGAACTGCAGTGTATGTTCAGAACCAAAGCCCTCATCGAATATTGGAAAACATGACTTCTGATGAGGCCTTCACAGGTGTGAAACCTGAGGTTAGTCATTTAAGAATTTTTGGTTGTCCTGTTTATATTCATGTACCTAAGGATAACAGATCTAAGCTAGAACCATCAGGCAAGAAAGGAATATTTGTGGGTTACGGTGAGTCTTCAAAGGCCTACAGGATCTACATTCTAGGGCAGAAACAGATTGAGATCGGAATGGATGTCTCTTTCGAAGAGGAAGTATCCTTCAAAAGATCTAAAGGGCCTTACATGGAGATAGACAGTGAAGAGCAAGAGACACCTCAGGATATGGACATTTCTCCTGATCATACTCCTGAGATTCAGAGGGAGTCTAATGAACCAGTCGAGACTATTGATCCAGTTGATCCCATAGAACCAACTGATGGGCCAAGAGATATTGCTATAGGTTGAAAGAGACCTTTATGGGCTAGACAAACTATGCAAGAGGCAGAACAGTATGCAACTCGTCAAGGCACTTTTAGGGAAAGCAAGAGACCACAAAAGTTTCCAGGTTATGTGGCATTGATGAGTCACATCATTTAGTCTAAGCCTTCCAGTTTTGAGGAAGCATCCAACCAGCAAGTATGGAGAGATGCAATGACAGAAGAATATCAGTCTATCATCAAGAATGATGTTTGGGATGTTGTTCCAAGACCTGAAGGGAAATCAGTTGTGTCTTCCAAGTGGCTCTACAAAATCAAGCATGCAGCTTATGGTAGCATTGAGAAGCACAAGGCAAGATTTGTGGCAAGAGGATTCTCTCAAAAGGAGGGAATAGATTATGAGGAGACATTTGCTCCTGTTGCTCGATATACATCTATCAGGACTATTATTGCTATTGCATCTGCTAAAGGCTGGAAGCTACATCAAATGGACATAAAGACTGCATTTTTTAATGGTGTGATTGAAGAAGAAGTGTACATTGAGCAGCCAGATGATTTTGTGATTCATGGGAAGGAGTCTCATGTATGCCGATTGAAGAAGGCTTTGTACTGCCTTAAGCAAGCACCTTGTGCATGGTATGAAAGGATTGATCGATATTTGATGAGCTTGGGATTCTCCAAGAATGATGCAGATTCCAATCTTTACTTCAAGGTAGTTGATGGTGAGGCTTTAATATTGGTTCTTTATGTTGATGATTTATTTCTCACTGGAGCAGAGTATCTCATTGTCAAATGCAAGAAAGAGTTAGCCTCTGAGTTTGAGATGAAGGATCTTGGTCTTATGCATTACTTCCTGGGATTGGAAGTGTGGCTGGGACTGGAAGTGTGGCAAAGACCCAATGAGATTATTCTAAGTCAAGGGAAATACACTATAGACATCTTGAAGAGATTTGGGATGATGGATTGCAAGTCCATGTCTACACCTATGGAGACAAATTTGAAGAAGTTGAGTGACTCTGCAGTTGGTTCAGATTTGGTCAATCCCACCATGTACAGACAATTGATTGGATCATTGATGTATCTAGTCAATACTAGATCAAACATTTGTTATGCGGTGAGCGCTCTCAGCCAATTCATGTGTGAACCAAGACAAATTCATCTAGTTGCAGCAAAGCATATTCTAAGATACTTGTGTGGCACTGTGGGATATGGCTTGAGATATACTTCCTGTGAAGATCTAAAGTTACAAGGCTATACTGATTCTGATTGGGCCGGGAGTGTAACTGATAGGAAGAGCACCTCTGGATGTTGCTTCAATTTGGGGTCTGCCATGATTTCTTGGTGTAGCAGGAAGCAGACTTCTATGGCACTAAGCACTGTAGAGACTGGATATATTGCAGCATGTGTAGCAGCTCGAGAAGCAGTGTGGCTTCAAAAGCTCCTTGCAGGATTGTTTGTTCAAACATTGGAGCCGACTATGATTCATTGTGATAATCAAAGTTGTGTGAAGCTCTTTGTCAATCCAATGTTTCATGATAGGACAAAACATGTGGAGATCAAGTAACATTACATCAGAGATATGGTGTTGAGGAAAGCTATTCAACTCAAGTACATTTGCACTGATGATCAAACGGCTAATATTCTCACCAAGCCCCTTGCCAAAGTGAAGTTTGCATATTTTCGGGACAAGCTTGGAGTAGTGGAGAATGTCGCCCTTGCTGAGAGGGAGACTCGGCATCAGTGATCTTTGCTATAATGCATATTTCTCTTAGACGAAGAAATATGAGGTTAAAGCCCTCGTCCATCTCTGAGATGGAGATGTGGTTCTTTCCACACATGGGAGTAGCCATGGTGGACATCATGTTGAGAGACTCCATGACGACATCACGTTGAGCGTCTCCGTGATGAACCCTTTGTACTTGTGTTTTTCCACACATGGGAGTAGCCATGGTGGACGTAATGTTGAGAGACTCCATGATGACATCACATTGAGAGACTCTGTGATGGGCACTTGTGCACATGTTCTTTCCACACATGAGAGTAGCCATGGTGGACGTCATGTTGAGTGACTCCATGACGATATCATGTTGAGAGTCTCCATGATGAACTCTTTTCCACAAATGGGTGTAGCCATTGTGGATGTCATGTTGAGAGACTCCATGACATGGATATCTAGAAGGATACCTCCCTAGCTAAGAGGGAGTGTTGATGTTATAGCGGCGGGTGATATCCTTCACTCAAATTAAAATAATAAATAATAAATAAATAAATGCAAAAGCAAGTCGAACTTGCTATAAATATTAATTTATTTTATGAGGCCGACCCAAAATAAAAGGTCACCTTGTTTTGTGAAAGAGGCCAACCCTAAATGAAAAGACGCCTTGATTTGTATATATACAAGGCGATTCTCATTCATTTATCAATTCAATTCATTCAAAAATAAATTCACACTTCAAGGAGGAGTTCGCACATTTGCAGCAGATTGACATTTTGCATCAAGTTGATCAATATCAAGGAGAAATCATTTTATTTGTATATTCGCATCTAGGAGAGGTGCTATCTCTCATTACATCAGATCGGCCTTGTGTCTGGACCAAGTTGTAAAGCAGATTTCTGCTCTTTTTCATTCAAATATAAGAGATATATCTTTGGCTGGGTTTTTCTCCCTCAAGAAGGAGGGTTTTCCCAGGGTATTTGCTGTGTTCTGTTGTTCATTATTTTGTACTGCTGCTTATCTTCATTTCTGGTCTAAAACTAACACCTGGCACACCAATTCCAAAAAATCTTGAAAATCCAGATGGACTAAAGATGGACAATCCATACAAGATGAGGAACCCTCCAAATCCCATAGACAGGGTATAAGCCCTTGTTACCCTAAAGATTGTTCATGTTGTGAGTATCAGAAGTAATGTTTACCTTTATGCTAAAAAATGGATCAAAAGGAAAGCCAATTAACAAAAAGAATAACAAAGTCGGTAGGAAAAACACCCCAAGAACCAGAACACCAACAAGAAGCACACTAGCAAGAATCAAGAATCCAAAAAGGCATTGTATTCACCATTCCCAAAATCACTAAAGACTTTGTTCAAATCACATATAGGGCAATCATGATGTCTATCTTACATTCATTTAAATGCCACCATCGAAAGCAAGAGGGACTTATTTTTTAAATGATCAACCAAAATTTTAGAGTCAGATTCCAAAATAATATGAGAAAAATGCTTTAGCTTAGCTTCTAAAAGAGATTGGTGAATGGCCATGGCCTCCACAAAGTTATTAGAAGCAACACCAAGGCTACTAGCAAACTAGAACTTAACCAGGCCACTATGGTCACAACAAACACCTCCCCCCATGCCAACATTTCCAAGATTGTCTTTTGAAGCTCCATTCTCATGTCCTCTTCGTCTAGGAGAAATAATATTATTATTTATTAATACTGTTTTTAAACACTAATATATAATAATAATAAATTAAATTAAATAAAATAATAGCTTTTTCTTATTCACGTCAGCACTAAGATAGATTCAAATTCAATTTCAAGATCAGCCTATTTTGGATAAATCCAAATAAGAATAAATAAAGATGCCGGATAGCTTTTAGAACATTCATTTTTTCTGGCTATGATAATATCTGAGTTTTCAGGTTTTGAATCCATTGTAGTCAGGACAGAAACCCCTGCATCAACATATTAAGGCATTTGGACAAAACCCCAAATTCTTCCTTGGTCGATTTCATCTCTGAGGGAGCAGGTTGGACTGATCAGTTGAAATTGAACTTTCAGATGGGTGGATAGGAGTGATATCCTCCAAAAACCCTAGTGCAGTGATATTTCAGTGTAGGAAGGGTATGTGAGCAGAAAGTTTGGACATATACCTGAGGACAGCATTCCAGTACCAACTTGACCCAAGCCGTGGTCTGTCCAAGCCCTTGAAACTTCATTTGCAGCAGTTAGCAAGGCAAAATTGGCACTGAGGGCATTGATCACTTTCCAGCAGACAATTTTCTTCATCGCCACCACAGCCCCATCAATGAGCAAGAGTCTGGGAAGCAAGATTCTGAGATCTTTGCATCCATTTATTGCACTGGTTGTTCAAACAAGTTGCAGATCTGTGTTGCTACATCATCTAGTGTGCCCAATTTATGCAGCAAACCCTTGTGCAACCCAGGTCAGTGATTTACACCCAAGGTCGTGATCAAAAAGTGCATTTGGGGTGTGTCTGGACTGTAAACTCATTTCAATCTATCCAGATTTTTATGATACAAAATCTGCATTTTGTTATCAGTATACCTATCTGAACACATTACATAACAGTGATGTATTTTGGACTGAATTAATGATGTTATTTCACTGCTCAGATTTGGTGTAAATAGTCATTGTTTTATGATGTGTTGTGTCTATATATGATAGTCCCTAGATCATTAATGCCCTAAGGACGTATGTAATGATGTGCAACGTCAAATTTAGATTTTTATACGGCAGACTACAAACAATAAATAACCCTAACTGAAAAAGAATCATATAAGGGACACTACATCCATCAACATTAATTTTTACAAAGCCTGGAAGAGGACCAACCCATTTAATAAGTTAAGACTCATGAGTTATATCGAAAGAAGCAGAAGATAGAGAAGCCACAGAAATACCAAGTCTCAGCAAAACACTGAAGTCCCACCAAGAACTCGCTTGATAATCTTGAATCCAAATGATGGAATATGGGTGGATAATCAGATTTTTATTATTTACAAAGAAATAAGTGAAAATGAAATTATTTATTCATTTTGAGATAAATGGATAAGTATTAGTCTAATTAAGTAAATAACATGAATTATTTAATTAATAAGATGTGGTAAATAAAAAAGGGGAATTAGCATGAAATAAGGAAACGTTGACATGGTATTAAAATGTAATGTAAGGTGTGATGTTGGAAGGTGGTGAGAATTGTCTACATTTTGCCCCTCTTTGAAATGGTGCTGTGAAGTAAGAATGTTTCAAAGAAAGTAGATCTGGGTACTCAGTGGGATAAGATAACATGCCCCAAGAGTTGAGATTTTGATTTTAAGATTGGTTGATTAATTAGGGATTCAACCTTGATAAAACAGGCAGGGTTGAAGAATATAAGTGTGCTCTCAAAATGTATGAAAGAGAGAGAGAATGGTTAGGGATTAATGGAAGAGCTAGATTTGGATATGTTTATGATATAGATGATGGGATTGGTGATAAAAGATAGAATTAGCTAAATGATGGTTATTGAGGATGAAAAGATTAGAGATGAATGGAAGGGAGTAGTATGAAAAAGACGAAAGATGTACACCTAAAGGTGATAGGTGAAGTGGTTATTTTATTTTTTGGTTGTTTAGAAGAGATAGATACAATAAAGAGCTAGGTGGAATGGATACAATGGAGAATGAGCGAATTTTATTGTTACAATACATGCTATGAATCTTGCACCAAGGTTCCAATTATTTTGAGCAACCTAATGTTTGTTTAAGTACATGACAAGATGCACCATGATATGGAAAACCATGATGACGCTGTTGTCATGTGTTGTAGGACTAACCCTATTGAAAAAGTCACAAGGCATATGACATATGACACCATGATATGAAAGACCATGATGTTGTCATAAAATGCCTCAAGGACCAACATAGATGCAACGCAAGACGAAGAAAAACATGTAAAAGTCCAAAAAACAAACAAAATTGTGCCCTTGGTCAAGCTAAAAATTGAAAATCGATTGAGGATGATGAAAGCTGTCATGCCCTGATCGCTATTTGCACAGAATTTCAAATCAACAACCAAGGAAGCCTCAAAAGGATCAGTGAAATTATACAAGGCAAAAATTAAATGCAACAAGGTGGCACTAATAGACTTTAACTTAAGCAGCGAACTTAACTTAAGGCACCGATATTAATTTTGAACTTAACTAAAGGCAGCAATCAGTAATAATTAAAGTTTACAACAGCGATCAAGGAAGGGGTGCATCCTTTGTAAAGGATACAAGGGTAATAAAAGGTGTGACTTTTCACCCCACCTTGAAGGGTAAATAAGGAGGAATCATTTGGTGAAAGCGGGAATCAAGCTAATAGATTGGACAAAGAGAAATAAGAATTGGAAATTATAGGAAACCTATTGGAATAAATATTATTTCTAGAAAGAAGATTAGTGTAAGTTTTAAATATAATTAGGAATAATTGTATGTATGTATATATATATGATCATGCAATAATGATACTTTCAGCAATTATTGATCATTTGAAGTAATCATGATGCGTCCTTTATTATGAATATGGGATAATAGATTCGTACAATAATCTATTTTGAATTTAGAGAAATGGATTGCAAATAGGGAGGCCAATCAACCTGTCGGGTTCATGAGAGGTGAAGGAAGACCGGCCTTCATGTTCTTTATCAAGTACACCACCCCGAAATGGAATGGAAGACCACCCTTCCATGCTCGTGGGCCAAGGGGTGGAATGGAAGACCGACCATTCATGCCCTTGGACTTGATCAAGGAGGACGACCAACCTCCAAGGTGGACTGAGGGATGGAAGGGCGACCCACCTTCCATGCTCTCGTAGTACAAGGTTGACCAACATTGAGACTACGGTTTGCAAGTATTTCAATGAATTCTTAATAAGATTGTTATGGAAACATTGGAATGGATATTGCCTTAATTAGAATTTGATGTGACTAATGTACATGGATATCATGATGTTTACTAATGATTAGTAATATGTATATTATCATGGCTTATAATTTAATGTCAATTTCCAATGACTACTATTGTGTGCAGGACTTAAACCAAGATTTATCTTACAAAGGAAAATTTAATTGGTAATTTCATTATTCTTAAATATATTGCATTTCTTATTTCTTTTTGGAATTGTGGTTTTAGGGCAAAATATAGAGATATCCCAACAGGAGATATTACAGTGGTATCAGAGCATTGTTCTTGCCAACCTACGAGACGGAAGATAGTTGATGCAACTAAGCCAAAGGGCTCAAAGGGTGTTGGAAAGGGAAACAAGACAACTTGCAGCAAGTAACAACTCTATTCAAAGTAATAAAATGGGTGAACAATTGGGAAATGAGTTGAGGGCTTTCATGGAGCAAAATGAGAAAACAACCCAATTACTCCTACAAACCCTTCAAAATATGAACACAATTAACACTCTTAGACCCAACCAAACTAATGGGAGGGATGCTAGTTCTAACCATTCAGAAAATGACAATAGAGCTCCACTAAGGTCAACACCCAGGGTAACCAAACCATTTTTATTACCTAGAGAGGGATCATCAAGAGAAGAAGAAGAAATCAATGCACCAAACAATAACTTAGACGAGTATGCACAAGCTTACTCAAGACTTGACCCTGAAATAAGAAGGAATATTCCATTTGAAGAGTATTGTGAAGTTGGAACAAAAAGCAACCTTAGAAGAGGAAGGGGTCAACCTAATAAAAATTTACGTCAAAAGGTGGGTAAAATGACTCTACCCAACTTTGATGGGTTAGGAAAAGGCACCACCCATTCATGGATCCAAAAATTGGACAAATATCTATCTCTCAATCCCATGTCAAAAGAAGATGCCATCAAATTTTCCATCTTACATTTAGAGGGGGTTGCACATGACTGATAGCACCACGGTTTGATTACTCAAGGGCACCAAAACATAACAACCTATGATGAATTCATGCAAAAGCTTATGGACCAATTTGACCAAAAGCACCCTGAAAGACACTTTAAAGAACTAACACAACTAAAACAACAAGGATTCGTAGAAGACTATATAACTGAATTTCAAAAGGTCTAAATCATGGTACCTGGGATTACAAAGAAAAGGCTAACTTACCTATTTGTTGAAGGATTATCGAAGTCAATTCGTGGTTTAGTGAGTGCTTTTGACCCCACATCTCTTCAAGATGCAATTCAAAAGGCCCTAAGGTTAGAAACCACATCAACCAAGGAAAAGAGCTAATCTAAAAACATACCTTCAAGATCACAAAACTAACCCCCTTACAAAAGAAACTTGCAACAAAAGTCATTACCTTCTCAATCACACACAACATAGGAAGAAAGGTCAAACCTTCGAAGAAAGGGATTATGTTTTGATTGTAAGGAAAAATGGCAGCCGAGACAGAAGTGCACAAGGAGAGGAAAAGCACTCAACTTAGAAGCAATATCAGATGAGGAGATAAGTAAAGAAGAATATGAAACCCAAAGGAAGAAAAGGAAACAAGAGGACGAAGAAAATGCGAGTGGTTCATTAGCCACACTTTCGGGAGCAGCCAAATACCACCCTTTTAGAATTCAGTGTTCTAAAAGGACAAAAAGTGACTATCCTAGTGGATAGTGGCGCCACTCACAACTTCATCAATGAAAGTCTTGTGACAAGAACGAGATTAGAAACAAAAAATCTGAAGGTTTCAAAGTGGTCATGGTGGACGGATTTACTACTCCATGCACATAAAGAATCCAACAACTAAGTATTACCTTAGGAAGACATCAAATCAAGGAGGACTTTTATGTAGTAAACATGGGTGATACCGAAGTGGTGTTAGGCATCCAATGGTTGCACTACTTAGGAAGATATTACCAAGACTTTCAGAAGATAGAGCTTTGTTTTCAACACAACGGCCACAAGGTGATCTTATAGGGTTTATTTGATGGGGCCCCAAGAGTAGTATCATCCAAAAGTATGGAGAAAGCCTTTAGATATGGTCAAGTAGAATGGGCTGCCCAATGTATGGTACCTCAACAAATCTTCAACCAATAAAGGAAAACCTATACAAGTAGACATCCAACCTATCTTAACAAACACAAAAAAGTTTTTAGTCACATTCCTCTAGGACTTCCACCAAAAAGGGGTTTTGAACACACTATTGAGCTTGAAGATGGGGCAAAACCCGTTGCTACCACACCTTATCGACATCCAAGATAATATAAAGAAGAAATTGAGAAAACCATAAAAGAATTATTGGAAATGGGACATATTCGACCTAGCTCTAGCCCCTTTGCCTCCTTTGTAGTATTAGTGAAAAAGAAAGATGGTACCATGAGGATGTGCATTGATTATAGAGCCCTTAATAAAAAGACTGTTAAGAACCATTACCCCATTCCTAGGGTAGATGAACTAATTGATGAGCTTCATGGGGCAATATACTTCTCAAAACTCGACCTACATTCAGGGTATCACCAAATTAGGGTAAGAATGGAAGATGTCCACAAAACAGTTTTTAGATGTCATTTTGGGCACTTTGAGTTCCTTTTTTTACCTTTCGGACTAACTAATGCCCCTGCTACCTTCCAATCTTGCATGAACCACCATTTTAGCAAACAACTAAGAAAATTCCTCTTTGTATTCTTCGACAACATACCGATTTATAGCAAAACTTGGGAGGACCACCTAAGACACATAGATGAAGTGTTAGAGATACTTGAACGGCAATCCTTATTTGCCAAGAGTCCAAATGTGAATTTGGATTGGAGGAAATTGAAAATCTAGGACACAAAATTAGTGCCCAATGAGTTAGCGTTGATGAAGAAAAGATTAAAGCCATAAAGGATTGTGGTTTTAGGTCAAAATATAGAAATATCCCAACAGGGGACATTACAAAAGCAATGGTAGATTAGGAATGATATATCTCGATGACAACTTTGTTGCACCTCCAAGCAACAATATATGCAAAGGAGGCAGATTGGGAATGCTATATCCCACTAAAAGTTGTAATGACTTGCTTAAATCTTTTCTTAGGATGTTGATTGGGAGAAAAACCTACAAGTGGTCTTTCTTCAAATGGTTGAATGTTGCCTTAGATTGTTTGTTATACATGGACCTATAGTTGATTGCCATATGGTTTTGAGGACTTGGATTTGGATGTTCTAATTAGGTAGTGTTTCTTTAGTTCACATGTTAAGCATCAAGTAAGAACAATGACACAAATATAAATGTATCGAAGTACCAAGGTGTTTCCTATTAGAGATTGAGGGTATCAAGATGTTTGTACCAAAGTATGTATAATGCTCCTGCCAAGTCCTAATCAAGATCAAAGTGGGAAAGGTACTGAGAGGATGGATATAACAATTGGGGATGCATAGGGAACTGCACGGGATGAGTAGGTCATTGGTAAACAACCAGAGGTAGATGGAACAAGCCTTTCCCCAAGGGTAAGGTTCTTGTAAGCAACAAATGAGGTTTATACATGATGCCTATGATAGGTTTTCATCATGATACTTGTCCAAGGTGCCATTGGGCAAAAAAATTCTCTTCATTCTTAACTTTTTTTGGCTTTTTTCTACTTCTTGCACTATCTTTATTTTTTCTTTTTTTTTTATTTCTTTTCTCTTTTTGCTTTTTTTTCTAAGTTACTAAATTAGGTATAAAAACATTTGCCATGCACAATGTTCACTAGCTCTTCTAGCTCTTGACTAGCCAACATATATGCTCGCAATCTGTATTTAGCATCAATGATATAAGGGCCTAACCAATTAGGCTTGAATTAACCTTTCCTCTCATGATCTCGATTGGTGTTTTTCTAATTTTCTCAAGAATACCATCTTCAAATTCTCAAAAAAAAATTGATGCATTTATTATAACTTTGTGTAGCCTATTCTGATATGCTTGTAAGTGATTTAGAGCATGATGCCTTTTCTCATCAAGAAGTTCAAGCTCATGAAGATGTACAATCTTATATTCTTCATGTTCAATCAAACTTATACAAAGAGATGCATAGGAAAGTAACTTAATCTTAAATGGTAAGATAGTTGTGATATCAAGGCAAAAAGGAGGTGCCCTTGTGGGTTTGAAAATACTAGTTTGATAAGCCCATAACACAATGTAGACCTGAAGATACCAATCTCGATCTACATCATTAACAACCTTTTTAATGATTTTAATCAAAGTTTTGTTGGATGCTATAGTCAAGTCATTACCTTGGGGGTTAAAAGGTGTGGCCTACTTGTATTGGATATGAAATTTGTCATAGAGGTCTTTGACTTCTCAATTTTTTAAGGACTTACCATTATCATTAATGATGGCAAAAGGGATGCCATAACGACAAATGAGGTGATTTAGGATGAACTAGGAGATTACATCAAAAGAGAGGAATGGCTTCAACCTACTTAGTAAAATGTTCAATGGCAACGAGGATGTGTTTATGGCCATTGGAGGAATAAGAGTTCATCTTAACAAAAAGATCAAGCCCCCACATTGAGAAGGGCCATGTAACTATAATGGGTTACAATTCTTGAGAAGGAGCATGAATGCGATTGCCACATTTTTGACAAGCTATACATATGTGGGCATACTAGCAAGCATGATTTTCCATAGTAAGCCAATAATATCTTGTTTTAAGAAGTTTCTTTGCCTAGACCATGCCCAACCTCATAATATTTGTACCCACTTCTTAATACCTTTGTTAACCTCTCATAAAATGAATATTTTTGTTGTTGTGTTGATTGTGGTAGGGACCTGTTCCTCTAACTCATGTTCATACAAGTGCTTTCAATTGGGTAGTTGTAATGTAATTCTTTGGTTGCTTTTCTCTCTACTGAAGTTCCCTTCAAAATAATTTTGGATTGTTTTTCCCTAAGTATATTAGCACTTCTCGCCTTGTGCTCACAAACTCCTCCTTCGACTATCTATTTGTGCAAATTTTCGATTCCCTCCTTTACCAAACATTTGATAGAAAATTACCTATTTTCAGCTTCCTACTTTCTGCCCTTTTACATCTTTTTAGTGTATATTGACTTATGCTTGTTAATACACAATTTTCAAAATCTTGAACTTTTGTTCCATATTCCTTCTCTTATGTTCTTTGATTTATTGCCTTTGTTGAACATTTTGTCATTGATGTCAAAGACATGGTTCAATAGCACTCACATATGAAATAAATTATATAGGTTGAAGAATCAGAAATACTTGTTCTCATCTGTGGATTGATGCATTTCCACTATGGTCATCATGATGTATTTGATCGTCTATTTCATCTTTCACAAGGTGGAGTGTGCAAAGCATCCAAAGTGATCAATTTGGCATGTTAATGGCCTTGCATATGGTAATGGAGATTGGCTTAGAAAGAAGCCTTTGCACTGCCTTCAACGATTTTGTGGTGTTGCAGGTACAGTTGGCTCTTGTTCAATTCACCTTCTCTCTTGGGACAAGGATTCATTTCTATGAAAGGTTTCTACTTCATGGCAGTACCAAATATAGAGCTTTTGGGCGTAAGTTCGTAGTTTTCCATGCAAAGTTTGCTAACAATCATCGCTTCTACTCTCGCAATCACTTTGTAAAAGAATTTGAACTTATTGTGTTAAGAGTTTCTAGTGAGCTTGTTGGTGGCTTCCTCACTGTCACATTTATAAGGCAAAATAATTTTCTAATGCCTTGCTTGAATAGGGGAGCTCCATCTTAATTGGGAAATGAATCCTGACTCATCTATTTTGAGTGACGACTCTCGTTGACTATTTTGTGTGGCTGACTCATTTATTTCACTCCTTTCGTGGTTTTTCAAACTAGTCAATGACATCTTTACCTTTGTTTTGAGCGTTTGGCACATCGATGTTGTGAACAGCCAAGGAAATTATGGAAAGATTCTACCTTGTCAAAATTCTAAGAATCTTCAACGTTTTTTTCTTAAAAGCCGTAATATATGTTTTTGAAGATTTTGGTTATATAGCGATACCTCATAAAAACTTTCTAAGTATGGTCAATTCGTGGGAGTGTGGTTTCAAAAGAGAGGTCGTGTGTATTCAAGTGTTGATATTTTTTCTAAATAAGTTGTGTATATTCAATAATGTCTACCTTCCTTCTTTCTGGTTTGTTTTTGTGCAAGACGTGATTATTTTAATCTATCGCCATCATTTTCCTTTGTACGTGTTGAGTGATTCGATGAAACTACACGAGGAATGTGATGTGGGTGCGAATATCAGAAATGAGTTTGTGTGTTTTTGTTTCTTGGATTCACATGGCCCTTCAATGTATGGCGGACCATACAGGGGGTATGTCGTTCCTGAATTAGATAAGCCTTTGTGGTGAAAAGGAGTGCAGACCATACGTTTTGTGGTGTTGTGTATCATTCTTGGTGTTGGGTGTGTGGCATCTTACTTTATCGAACCTTTCTCTTCAAAGAGCTGCGAAAATTTGCTCAAGTATTCTATATGAGTTGTGCGTAGGAGACATGGGATGATGCTTGTATTTATTCTGGGCTAAGGTGGTTCTATGAAGATGTCGTAAAAAGCATATGATTGCCGCATTCATGTTTGTGACGTTCTACAGTTGATTGTGTGCATGTTGTGAGATTTGAATCCATTGCTACTATTTATCACTGGCAGGAACTGTATGAAATGGGAGTTGTCAAAGTCATTTTGGGCCTCACGTGAAGTCAACTTTTAGTGGGGTTGTGTGGTATGGTGAAGCCAGAGTTATGTTCGTGGTCTTTCTAGAGTCTTGAAGAGTTGCATACATGATTTATTTATGTAACAGGATACAGAGTATGGGATGGCTAGCGAACTTGTGACAAGTTCGATTCATTTCTTATTTACAGATTTTTAAATGACTTCATCGAATTACTGAGGATTGTGTGTGAGCTTATTTGGAACAAGTCATGAGGAGCAATGTTGGAGTCTGCTGTTCTAAATTTGTCTGAGCGTAACTAACTTCAGTTTTTGGGTGTTGTGGTTATGCCATTTGTTGGCATTGACTGAAATATTGTATTTGAAATCAGAGTTATAGTGTTGTGATATTCATCAATGAGTCGGTGCTCACGCTGGAGTTGGTGCTTCAGTTGTTCAAAGTTGGTGCTTCGAGGAAGTTGGTGCTCACTTTTGTAATCTGGGTTGGTGCCCTTTGAAGTTAATGAAAGCAACTATTCTGCCATGGTTTTCTATCGGAAAGGGTTTTCCACGTGAAATCAGTGCTCATTTTGTTCAACGTTTTCTCTAAGGACATCTAAGCGTCAATGGAACATGCTAGAGTGATATTCCCACTCCAATGATAGTGTGCAGTAGAGGAACGCAGGGAGGAATAAGGAGTAGTTGCCTTGAAAAAGGAGAATGAAGAAGCATACAAGATATAGGAGCAAAGGATGGAAAAGATGAAAGTGAATTCCTTGTAGGAGGATAAAGGAGGTGAGAAGGTGAGACATTCAACCAATAGGAGTGTCGTAGGAGTAGGAGTTTGAAATGTAACTACAATGGTATTATGGTACCCCTACTAGTAAAGTGTTAGTTAAAACGATATCCCCACAAATCTATTGTTCGGGATGTGGGTCCCATGAATAAACCATCACAATTCAAGGTTGGGGGCCCCAATAGAACCCCCACTAAATAATCTAAAAAATTAATAAGGTATTTTCTTTAATTTTGTTAAATTTTATGTTGATTACATACAAAACATTGTTCTTACCTTTTTTACATATTTTCTATGTAGAAGTTTCTATGTCACACAATATTTAGAGTCCTTGAAAAGGATAGATATTTCTCATAATTGAAACCATATCTGTTTTGTTTCATGGTAAAATAAATTTTCCACAATCCTAGAAGACAATTAAAAGCCATAATCCACAAAAATAGAAAAGATTTATGTCTACCAAATTATTGTAACTTTTCTAGGGTAAGGAAAAACTGATTATACTAGGTTCCAATCAACTTTTTGTTTGTTATAGATGTTCTTATTTTAAGCAAAATTTTGAATTATAATTAAATTAATACAGTATGTTTTAAAAATACAAATATCCAAGGTCAAAAGTCAATAGTAGGATTTCTTTGCCAACAACACTCCTAATATTTAATTTCAGAATAGTTGTTCAATTCTGAACCAACACTATAATGTCTCCTCTTGTGAATACTCTTTGGAGTGTGCTTGAACATATAAACTCCATAGAACTCACCTAGTTAAGATAGATGGACATAAGCAATATGGCTTTCGTCCACTACAAAGTCCACTCCACATTACGATATTGTGAGGTTAAAATTATAACTTGGTCGCCAAATTTAAATTTGATGTCTTTGATTGTTTTGAAATTTAAGCAATCAAAAATTTTAATTTCTCTTTTAAATTATATGCCCGATATAACGGGCTCTTTTTTTTCAAATGAGGACTTCACCTTGGATGAAGTATTGGTAGAATAACAAGGATTGCCCAATAACCAAAATACAAGACCTTTGACTTCATAATTATAGCCTTATAGCTTGATGTTTTGTTGTGTACTTCCCATTTAAGCTTAACATTCTTAACTTCTACAAAGCAAAACATTGATGATGTATTGAAATTTCAAAATTGAAAAAATAGAGGTAAGATTTTGGGAGTAGTGTTTAATGGTATTGAAAATCTTGACCTATTTGCCAAAATTTTCACAATAGTTGTTATCATTTTCATATCTAATACATATTCTTCATTTTATTTTGATGTCTATGAACCATATTTGGCATGAAATATCAATATTTTGTTGTTATTTTATGATTACAACATACTTATTAATTTTTCATGTTTTCTGTGATTTTTTTAATATTAAATCCATGTAACTGAAAAAGGCTTTGGCCTGTAATTATTGTGTAAGCATTATGATAATATGTTAATTACCATGGGGAAGTGACCTTGACCTATGTCTATTATCCAAGCTATCTTTTGTTGGGGCAAGGGTTAGATGCAATTCTTGACGCATGCTCTTATAGTGTCTATACACGCAATACCTCCTAATGGAATCACAATATCTATAAATTCAAACTTATCAATAGAGTAGATTCAATTAATTTCTCAACAGCTATCTTTTCTTGGTCCAGAAACTGGCATCACCAGCAAATAGAAGTACAGAATGAGATTCTCTTGTTTTTTTAATAAGGAAAAAAAATGATAATTCACAGAGTAAAATATCAAAAACAGAATAGGTCTCTTTGCTATGAATACACACAGAAAGGAGCACTTTTTCCTTGGCCAATTTAAAACTCAGACAAACAATGCCATAGACAAATCACTGATTACAAAATGCCTATATACATATGTGACTCTACAATATATCCATCTGTAGATTACAACTTGCAGTAAATAATTACTTCAGTCCTTTTAATCTCAAAAATTAATGACAGATTTCAAATATCCAGGTGCATGAATAGACAGCTGAACTCACCAATTATCTCCCACAATTCTTAGAAGGGTATATACGTGTTAATTTACCTATCGACATATCTAGATTCATAGACAATAATATCCTAAGTGATAGTACCTAGTATATTTGCCTTACTTGATGGTACCAACCTTATCTGATAGAAAGTGTCTTGAAACAACTCAGTTGATGAATACTGAGATTCTCAATGCCGCATACTCCTACCACGACCATGGAATTCAATTCTGAGAAATTACTTTTTTTTTATCAATCAAAATTGGAATATTTGTTTACAGAATAATACAAAAACCTTCTGTATATGCTTCCCAACTTTAACAATGTACCACTGTGGGTTGCCCTCCTGCCAGAAAAAAAAACCTTCCTTTATTTGCTTTCAACTGTAATGCATTTTGCATTTTGATTTTGAATGTTTCTGGCACTTTGATCTGTAATCCAATTCCTTGTTTGACTACAGAATCTGTTGCCTCAGATCAGATCATCTTAGTTATAGCAAATTCAGTTCTGATGATCAGAACCAGTACAGCTCTGGCAGTCTATGCATTATCATTTGTCTTTCAGAAGTGTTATCTGCCCTCATTTTGTTTTCTGAAGCATTTTGGGCATTCTTGTAGATCAGTATTGCTCCGCAATCTATTGATTTTCTCGGCATGCATCCATATTCAATCATATATAATCATGGCTCTTCAGTCTTTGCAAATAGTGGATTAAGACTGGGTAGGCGCATGACAGTAACAGTCTTATATCCATTATCAAGTTCAACAATGAATATTTTAACATTTTCTTAATCTTCAGAATCAGCACTACAATTCATTGTGGGAATTACTGGAACTTCGTCCTATTTTCTTCAAAAGGATAAAACCCTAAGAGCGATTTGTGATATATTGTGAAATTCATTACTTGAACTTTAGCAACATATTCCATGACTGCAATTATTTCTGTAGACACCTGAAATATAACCTTAACCTAACCACACTTGACTTTACCTATCCTAATATTTAATTAAATAAAAAATTTATTATTTATTTAATTGATTTATCCATTACCTTCATCCACAACCTTTAATTAAATAAATTTTATATTTATTTAATTAATTAATTATATTCTTATCCCAAAATCCTCCAACTAAATTTAATTAATTTAGGCTAATTAATTACCATTATTTTTTTCTCCATTATTTAGTTCCACCTCACCACCAATCCTTGTCCACTCAATCCTAGCCCTTCAATCCATCTACATGGATCAAGATCTAAACTTGTCCTAACCTACCTATCCTACCCCTTTCTCACACATATGAAGCCACCCTACCTCTCACACATCATAGACATGTCACTTTCCTAAGCCACCCTAGCTCTTACACGTCATAGACATGTCTCTTTCATAGTCTTCCCTATGTGTGCTCACCTTGCTCTTACACCTCCTTTCCTTTTGTGACACTTGTCACAAGGTTAACCATCCATCATGCCATTCAATCTTGACCCTCCATTTAGTCAATACATCTTAGCCATTGATTCCACCCATCAAAAATCTGTAAATTGAAGCATTTGCTCTCATTTTTGTTCGCATAATGCTTTTTCATTGATGTCAAAGGTGTTGGTTGTTGGCATAATGTTTTGTCATTGATGTCAAAGGTGTTGGTTATCAGATAGAGGCCTCAAAGAGTTGTTTGTCAGAGACACTTGGTTGAAGGTTGAAGTGCTCTTTCAGTGAATTCATTCATGATTGATATCTATGTCAAGTTCTTGTTGAGCATTTATTCAGTGAGTTGTAATTTGGAAAGGTTGAAGCTTTATTGGTGTTGAAGTAAAGGGAAGGCAAGTGCAAGTATTGATGCATTGGACTGTTAAAAAATTAGTAAAGGTGTTGGTTCAATTGGGAACATATATACACTGTGATCTTGCAATTGGTTTCATGGTGGGTGCTCTTGTTGAAATGGTCATGCAGTTAATACCTTGCTTCATACCAAGGGTTATTGTTTCAAGATAGTATATGGCAGTTTTTCTACAAGGTGATTGTTGATTACAAGTGTTCATGACGAAGACAACATAGTTGAAGCAATTCTCATGCTTTTTCCAAGCATACTTCAAACCCCTAAAGATCTAGGGTTTAGGGTTTATGGTGATCTTCAATGCAAATCCTTATTATCTTGTAGTGGCTTATATTATAATGTTTTTATAACATTATTGGCTATCTTTTAATAGTTAACCTGGCGGGTGTTAAGAAAGGAAAAGGCTATCATTTAAATTTCAAAAAGACTATTTCCAGGAGATAGTACTTTGACGGGTTTTTTTTTGACAAAGACCTTATTTTTCTGTTATGCGCAGTTAGGTAACTGCTTTGCTACAACGATGAGTTAAAAGCAGTTTTTCCAGTGTGTGTTGTTGTTGGGAATGAAAAGCAAGCACTGTAAGAATGTGTGATAGAAAAAGATGCCTGAGGTTGTGTTAAGCTTCTGCAAAAGGAGAGGTTTTTTATGACATTAATATATGATTCTATTATATTACTGTATATCTGAAGCAAATCTTCTATGTTTATGCCAGAGTGACATGCAGATTATGCCTGTGATTGGATTTGTATTCTGTGTTCCAAAGAGTAAGATCTACGTGCTCATATGCATAATGTCAGGATTCTGATATAAATCATTGATTTTAGGAAGGTTCAAACAATATGCAAAAGGTATAATCTTGTTTGTGTTGGTATAAGGATGATTGTGAGTGAATGATTTATTGTATGTACAAGAGTTGTGTACGTGTGTCATTATCTGCAGAAGAAAACTCTAGAGTCTTGGATCGATATGTTGAGTATACGCTCAAAAGTTGAGTTGAATATATGTTAAAGAAGATGCAGAATTAGAATGTATGGATGGTGAGTTTAATGTGCTGCAGAGAATCAGAGTATCCCTCTGAGTTTTCCTCCTTGTATTCAAATCTTTGATGTTTATGTCAGTGAGACAATCTCTTGCCAGTGAGGCATATTGTGTAGCCAGTGAGGCATGTAATGTATCTCAGTGAGGGTTGGCTAGTGAAGCCTAATAAAATTTATCTTTGTACTGGTTTTTTACCCTTCTAGGGTTTTCCACTCAAATCACTGGTGTCATCTCTCATCTTGATGTTGTGTCTTAAGTTTGATCATCTTTTCTCATGGTCTTATGTTCAAATGTAATTGTTATGGTGATGCATTCAATATTAAATATCTAAATTCACTGGAGTGTCATAGTTCTTTCTGCATTGTCAGTCAAGTGGATTAAAAGGTGTAAAAGTTTGATTGTTTATAGACCACTGATTCATGCCGCCTCCCCGCACCCCTAACCCTCCCACCCCCTCAGTGGTCCTGTACTCCAACAATTTTATCAAGGCACATTTATCATACCCTTATGCTGCAAAAATCATGAGCAACCACATCCAAGTCTTCAATCTATCAACATATTACATTTAATCATTTTGGGGTTTGCATGTATTTGGTTAGATTTAGGCTAGATTATGCGCATATTTCATTTATATCATTTGCATGCAATACAATTTCGAACTGGGAATTCGAAGTACACACTGTACTGAAATATGTGTTCCACAGGGTCGCATCAACACCCATAGGTCTACTGTTCCTGTTCCCTTTCTTCTATCCCATCACTTCAAATATCAATCCTACACTTTTGCCATCCCTTTTGCCTATCACTGATATAGCCAAAAGGGTGCATGATAGAACATAAATTGAAAATAATTGCAGCTCATAGCCAGTTAATAATACTTAAAGTTCAGAATGCAATACAAATATAATTGGGAAGTGAGGAATTCTTAAGCTCAACAACACCTCTGTAAAGCAATAATTGCTACAGAATATCCCAGGAGGTTGTGGTATGAGGGTGATGCGCCGCACTTGAAACTACCGTGACCTAAGTTCCGACCTTAAAGGGCATGCCCTCTCATCCAAAGGCTTGTAATATAAAGGACGAAATAACCTTCCTTAATTCATCTAAATTTATAGGATTTCTTCTCAGCTACTGAATACTTATTATTATTTTTGCAAGGGGAAGAGTAATCTTTACCATTTGAAAGAAAGAAGAAGAACAAATTGAGTCTGAATACGTGATTAACTTCAACACAACGGTCAAAAAAATAAAATAGGAAAAACAATAGAGTGTCGTACCTCATGCTCTCGGGAGCCGTCTTCTGAAGTTTTTCGGCATATGGTTCTGACTGATGTTTCAAAGCTAAATCTTCCTCCGACTATTTTGACAGAAAGAGCATAACAAGAAAATGAATCAAAACCCTACCCCTAGCTCTGAGTAAATTAATTACTACAAAAATTAAGCAAATAAATACCAGGTCTTCTTCCTCCTCCTCATCTTTGATTTCTATGGCGTCCTTGGAAGGAGGACGAGGTCCTCCCACGTTGCCATTGCCTGTGTGGGCAGGAGCCATTGCACTAATCTGTACCGAGCGGCGACAGCAGAACAGAAAATTGAAACTACTAAAATACCCACAAAACAGACTAAAGGAGCCAACGGGTTCTCTTTTGATTTACTTCTATTCGGTACCACCGCTTGTGAGTTACACCATTTGCGTGTATCTGCCCCACAACCCTGTGGCACACAAAGATGTGTCGCACCAGTGCCACCGGTCAGTTGAATATATTCTTAGAATATGTTCTTTAATTTTTATTTATTTATACACTACAAATTTTATATATTTGTACATCTTGGATATGTCTATTGATATTATTTTATTTCCTCCATAAAATTGTTATTGCAATTATATTCATTCAATTTAAATTCATTTGAAACAAAATTGTTATCTATGGACTTACATGTCAAGATGTCTAAATTGGGATCTAGGTTATCATGTATAAAGACACAACTTAGGTCTCTATTTTAAGATAACTAAAGCATGACTTGCGAGCATATTTAATCCAAGAGGAAGGATTCAAAGCATTGTCGATGATAAGATTATATTAGTATTGAAGAATAGCTAGTACAACAATCTTCATTTTAGGTAAACTACATCATCATGTCTTTGACCATGTGAATGAAAACAATGATAATAGGATTCTAACTCTCCTATGGTAAACTCCTAAAGGTGCTCCCCATTGTTACATTTCACATTCAAATAGCTAGCAAAGACAAAAGATGTTCTTTAATTTTCACTTATTTATACAGTAAAAATTTTATATATTTGCATGTCTTAGATATAATTGTTGATATTATTTTATTCCCTAGATAAAATTGTTGGCACAATTACATTCATCTCAATTTAAATTCATTTTTTGCTTATTTTGAGTCATCTTAATTTGAAAAAAATGTTGTATATGGATTTACATGTCAAGATGTCTAAATTGGGATCTAGGTTGTCATATATAAAGACACAACTTAGGTCTATAGTTTAAGATAACTAAATCATGACTTGAGAGCATATTTAATCCAAGAGGAAGGATTCAAAGCATTATTGATGATAAGATTATATCAGGATTCAAGAATAGCTAGTGCAACAAACTTCATTGTAGGTAAACTATATCATCATGTCTTTGATCATGTGAACAACAACAATAATATGATTCTAACTAAGATGTAAGGTAGTATCAAAATTTAACTCTTCCATAGTAAACTCATAAAGGTGCTCCTTGATGTTACATTTCACATTCAAATAGCTATCAAAGGAAAATAAAGTTGTAGGCTTTATAGGTGGGTGATCCCACAAAGCCGGTTTACAATTTATGGAAGATCCTGATTTTTGTTGAAATCACATATTTTTAGAAAATATAATGATTTAAACCTTTAAAAGTTTCATTTAAAGCATTCCAATTGAAGAGGATTTGATCAAACCACCTTAGATCAAACCCCCTTGGATAGAACTCTGCTAGTTTTAAACCATACCTATAACGGAGTCTCTTTTACACCTATCAAAATGCTGATAAAAAACAACTTTTGATTTACCTTTTGGGGGATCAAATTAATTCATTTAAAAAAAAAAATTGTAAGTATGTAGTCCTTATTATAAGCTTCCCAAAAGTATAATTTTAAATAAATTTAATTTTATTATTATATTTATTTTTTATTTCTTGTGAATGTAGGTTTTTCACCGAAAATCAAACTCTTTGTTTCGCACATGTGGAAAAATAGAAGATTGTCAAAAAAAAAATTGAAAAATATGAGTGCACCAGATATTGAAGTCCTTTATCGAACAAAAAAAATAAAATTGAATTTTGGTACATACAAAAAAAGTTACGTGTTATACGGTCGCACTATGTATGAATTGTAATTGGTTTGACTTCGAAACTTGATTAAAGAAAAAATATTCAATAAAAAACTATCTAACCAAGTGGAAGCACTAGATATTGGACATGATCATGGCTAAAAGATGGAATCACATGTGAATTAATTGGGATTATAGACACAGTATTCCATAAGAACATAAAATAGTAGAGTTCAATCAATCGCTAACATTTTTATTGAAAAAATTACAAATATAGCTTAAAGCGAGCACCAAATCACAAAGTCCACAAATATAAACTAATCATAAATGGAGCAAGCATATTAGTATTAGAACTAACTCCTTAATACAAAACAAAAACTCAAGTATACAAAATAATTCATAGAAGAAACAATATGTAGCAAGATCATAGAACAATTTCATAAAAACAACTAATTGAAGTCAACACTACTCTAAACCCATTAGGAATCCTTGGAATCTTTCTTTTGTTTGAAACTATTAACAAGATGTTTAACATTTCTCTTTAGAGTGTTCACTCTAAAATCAAGACAATTTTTAAGCCACGCCTCTAGGTATAAATTAATAGGAACAAAATAGCCCTAAGGAAAGCTCGTCACTGCTACTAAAGAAATATCAACACCATTAGAATCAGTTGCAAGAACATAAACATCTATTGCCACTTTTTAAACTTTATCCTGCAAAGAACAAGGAGTCACTAGATCCTCAACACCAAATTGCTATCATTTTTACATTATTCTAATCTCTAACATTGTATGTATAGTCACCAGTAAAACACAACACATCAATCGATGGGACACAATAAGATATTTTCCTTCTTATCCCTTCTCTATCTCAATTACACTTTTATATTTACATGCCATGACTTAACTCCTTATATTTTTGTTTTTTGATACACAAGATTTACTTTATATTAAAATATAGATAAAATTTTAACATCAAATATCAGCCATCACAAGAGAAAAAGCCAATATCGACCTTCCAGCAATTAATGTCAAAAAACCATATCAATCCAAGATCAACTACCCATCAAACTGATCAAATTCCTACCAGTGTACCAACACCAAAACGACCACCATGCCACCGCTAAAACCAGAGCAACGACCAGACATTGGAAACGAAAAACCCTAACTTATGATACCAAAATTCGACCACCAACCACTTACATAAAATGATTTAGTTCTGCAAAATCTTTAAATTCGCTCTTCCAATCCTCACCTTCAACAACCACCATCCCAAAGAACTACTTTAAGAACTGCACTTCCATCACCACAACCATCCTATGCTTCATGAGATCATGTCCACTCAAATCCAGAAGAAACAGATACAATTTTATGGCTTCGTCTAACTCCAACAAGTGCTCCAAGTCGTAAGGATGCAGAATGCCACTCCCAGCTACCACCGCATGCAGGATATCATTGACCCCTTCCACTAAATCCTCCCTGAACATCTTTTCTAGCAATACCTTTGCCTCAGCTTTTTCAACCTGGTTATCTAGGAGAGAAGCCAAGAATTGAGACAAAATATGCAAATTGTCTCGGCCATACTCCTTGTTCACCAAATGTCTGGCACCTAAGACCATTTTAGTCACCACCACCACCAAAGGGTCATTTTTTAGCAGAATTTGTTTCAAGCGTTGGTCTGTCACTTCTCGAAACGAAGCCTGTTGAGCCGACGACTATAAAGAAATTGGGGTATCTGCCCCAAATTTCACCACCCCATCCACCGACACCTATATCACAATCCAAGAACACTTGGCCATTGAAGCCCAAGCGTCGAACACACACAACCAGAAGAAGAAAGCACACCATCTATAATCAGCAAAAATGAAGAGAAAATCCACTTTCATCGGCCTAAAAGCCAACCCATCTTGGAGTAAAGCCAAGTATGCATCGGTCCCTATCCTTCCAAATAAGGCTCCTCCAAACGTACCAAGGCCAACCAAAGGACTAAAAATCTTAAGGAAAATGCAAGCTAGCTGTCATTAGGGCACACAAACTCTCCATCTCTTCATTGCATTTAATACAAATGAAAAGACATCTTCATCCACCAATGGCTCTAAGAACTGCCCACCTCAGCCCGTAAACCCCACCATCTAACACCGTGGCAAAAATGCCACGACCCCTCCACCTTCTCGGAGGGGTGCCCACCCTTCCACCCAAACTTAACTCCTTATATTTAGTATAGCATTGTTAATTGTATTTATTTGATGTATTTATCTTTTTAACATTTCAGCAACCTAAACATATTTGAAGGGTCATTTTATTTCTTTTCATTTTGGCAAACTTGTATATAATCCTATAGCTTCCAAAATTTTATCTTAGCTTTTGTCCTTCTTCTGTTCCTAATATTTAATATGATAGTTCTTGAAGAGTAATTATTTCACTCAATTTTTTAAATTTTATCCCTACTTCTCACCTTGTTGTCCCATTTTCTATTCTCCAATAATTTTCTTGTGTCCTAGAAATCAATAAGAGAAACTTTAACTCATGTTCTATTTTTATATTCCTATTGAACCCCATTTATCATGATCCTTATTTGTGACCCTCTACATTAAAATAACCAATTGGCATTATTTTAATGGTCATATTCTATGTCCTTGTGCCTTGGTTATTTCATTTTTATGTTAATCATTCAATCTTTATATATCACAAGTGAGCTCAATGTTTGTACCCCTAATAAATTTACTTTGTGTTCTAAGTCAATATGGGTGAAGTGTTATGTTCACAAAGGTCTTGGAATCCATGATCTATTAGATCTATGTATCTAATAACACATGGGATGTTTGATTCATTTTCATGCTCTTAATACCTTTGTTTTTTTCTAATCATCCATGACATTCTAAGAGGTGTAAGAAATCACCTATGATTATGTGGAAGATTTTGGCTATCTTTTTTCCATTCGGGAAGTTGTTATTTTGTCCTTTAGTGGGTTATTTTTGTCCTCTAGTAAAATTATACAACCAAGTTCATGCCAAAGATCTTGAACCTTCTATAATGATGCTTGTTATATTCCAAACACATAGCATGAGGTCCCTTTTGCATGTTGGGTATTTGGGTCATGGCTTGAGTCCATTGTTTTGAAAACTACTTATAATTTATTTTATCACATTTAGTTATATATTAGAGATACAATATGGTCGTATGTATGGTTTTTATAGGTTATGTTGCTATCAAAATGTTATTGGATTTAAGAGTGAGTTTTGTTGATGTACTCTACATTTGTGATCAATACAAGTTTCTACTCTCTTTGGTAGTGGGGTTTTTACTCAAAAAGATTTTCCCTATATATATTAATGTTCTTGTGGTATCGCATATTTTATATTTATGCTTTTTTTTAGACATTAAAATAAATTTGCATCTATTATCATTATAATCAATAGACATTATCATTTATTATTCATTTATCACCCACCACCCTTAGTATATAATCATCTAATTAAGTAATTCCTATGATTTAATTAAATTGAGCTATCCATTAAATTCATAAATTAAATCCATTTATTATCTATTTATTGTTTATTACAAATGTTTTTATTTTAATTAAAATTTTGAATTATAATTAAAATAACTATAATAGGTTTTGAAAATGAAAATATCTAAGTTCAATATTTTAATTGAATAAATATAATTTGTTTTGAACATAAAAGTATCTAGGGTCAATAGTAGGATTGTTTTGCCAATGACAAACCTAATATTTTATTTCAAAATAGTAGTTCAATTTTGAACCAACCCTATAATGTCTCTACTTGTGAATGCTCTTTGGAGCATGTTTGAACATATAAACTCAACATAATTCAACTAGTTAAGATATATGGAGATACACAATATAGCTTTTGTCCACTACAAACTCCACTCCACATTACGAGATTATGAGGTTAAAGTTATAACTTGGTCATCAGAATTAAATTTTGATGTCTTTGATTGTTTTGTAAATTAAGCAATCAAAATTTTATTTTCTCTTTTAAATTATATGCCCAAAATGATGGACTCTTTTTTTCATATGAGTAATTCACCAAGTGGATGAAGCATTAGTAGAATAAGAAGGATTGCCCAATAACTAAAATACAAGTCCTTTGACTTCATAATTATAGCTTTATAGTTTGATGTTTTGTTGTGTACTTCTCATTTAACCTTGACACTCTTAACTTCTACAAAGCAAAATATTGATGATGATGTTGAAATTTTAAAATTGAAAAAATAGGTGTAAGATTTTGGGAGTAGTGTTTAATGGTATTAAAAATCTTGAGCTATTTGCCAAATTTTTCATAATAGTTGTTATCATTTCATATCTAATACATATTCTTCGTTTTATTTTGATGTATATGATTCATATTTGGCATGAAATATCAAATTTTTTTGTTGTTATTTTATGATTGTTACATAATTATTAATTTTTCATTTTTTTATGATTTTTTCTCATATTAAATCTATGTAATTGAAAAATGCTTTGACCTGTCATTGTTGTGTAAAAATTACCATAATATGGTAATACTATGGGAAAGTGACCTTGACCTATTATGCAAGATATCTTTTGTTGGGACAGATTCAGATGAAATTCTTGATGCATGCTCTTAAAATGTCAATACATGCTCTTATAATATCTATACATGCAATACCTCATAATAGAATCACAATATCTATGAATTAAAACTTATCAATAGAATGGATTCTATAAATTTCTCAACAACTATATTTTCGTGGTCCAAACACTAACATCACCAGCAAATAGAAGTGCAGAATGAGATTCCCTTGTTTTTTCAATAAGAAAAAAATGCTAATTCAGAGTAACATATCAAAAACAGAATACATCTCTTTGTTATGAATACACACAGGAAGGAGCACTTTTTCCTTGGACAATTTAAATATCAGATCAACAATGCCATAGACAGATGACTGATTACAATATGCCCATATACATATGTCACTCTACAATATATCCATCTATAGATTACAACTTGTAGTAATTAATTACTCCAGTCCTTTTAATCTAAAAAATGAATGACAAATTTCAAATATCCAGGTGCATGAATAGACAGCTAAACTGACCAATTATCTCCCACAATTCTTATAAGGGTATAAACATGTCGATTGACCTATCAACATATTAAGAGCTTTAAAGTTGTAAAATCATGAATAACTGATAAATATATTACTTTTCCTTTCAGATTTTATATTCTAGATTCATATACAATAACATCCTAAGTGATGGTACCTAGTATATTTTCCTTACTTGATGGTACCAAGCATATCTGATAGAAAGTGTCTTGAAACAACTCAGTTGATGAATACTGCAATTCTCAATGCCGCATACTGGACTACCATGTGGTATACAAAATAATGCAAAAACCTTGTCTGTATATGCTGCCCAACTTTAACAATGTACCATTGTGGGTTGTCCTTCCCAAAAAAAAAAAACTACCTTTATTTGTTTTCAACTGTAATGCTTTTTTGCATTTTGAATGTTTCTGGCATTTTGATCTGTAATCCAATTTCTACTTTTGACTGCAGAATTTATTGCCTTAGATAAGATCATCTTAGTTATAGCAAATTCAGTTTTGCTGATTAGAACTAGGACAGCTTTGGCATTCTATCAATTATCTTTTGTCTTTTAGAAGTGTTATCTACTGTAAAAAAATTTAAAGCATTTTTGGAATTCTTGCAGATCAGTATTGCTCCACAATCTATTGATTTTCTCAGCTTGCATCCATATTCAATCACATATAAGCATGGCTCTTTAGTCTTTGCAAATAATGGATTGTGACTGGGCGGTTCATGACAGTAACATGCTTATATCCATTATCAAGTTCAACAACAAATATTTAAAACATTTTCTTAATCTTCTAAATCAACACTATTTTTTTTTGGGAATTACTGGAACTCCTTCCTATATTCTTCAAAAAGATAAGACCCTAAGAGCAATTTGTGATATATTGTAAAATTCATTGCTTGAACTGTAGCAACGTATCCATGACTGCAATTATTTCGAACTGGGAATTCAAAGTACACACTGTACTGAAATATGTGCCCCACAAGGTCATGTCCACACCCCTAGGTCTACTATTCTTGTTTCTTTTCTATTTAATCCCTTCAAATATCAATCCTACACTTTTGCCATCCTTTTTTCTTGTCACATATATAGCCCAAAGGGTACATGATAGAACATAGAATGAAAATAATTGCAGCCTCATAGCCAATTTATAATACAAAGTTCATAATACAATATAAACATAATTGGGGAGTGAGGAATTCTGAAGCTTGACAACACCTCTGTAAAGCATTAGGTCTTCATGGGAGGTCACCCATGTCAAATTATGTTCACAAGGGTGAACCCATTCCTAGATGCAATAAGTGTTAAGTGGATCATTCATTATCATGAGAGATGGGTTCTTGTGAGTCATTACTCATGGAACATGGGTTAATGAGTTTGACTTGAAAAACTGCACAATTGAATCCTAATAGCAATATCATAATTTGACACACTATGGAAAATACCTCCTACTTATCAATTAATGAGCTAAAGGGGCTCTATAATGAATGGTTCATAAGGCACAACACTTGTTGAAGGTTTTGCTAATGAGGTTGCAAAGTAACTAGACTTAACCTTTGGGAAAACTCCATGGTTAAGCACACTTGAGTTGGAGTAGTATTGGGATGGGTAACATCCCAAGAAGGCCCAATGCTTCCCCCCTGTGAGCATCACCTAGATGCAATTATTTCTAAGTAGACCATTCATTATCATGAGAGATGGGTTCTTGTGAGCCACTATGATGGCACCCACCTCCTTGTAGGCACCCACAAACCCACTCAAAGGAGAACTAGCAGGTGGAAAAGAAGAGGTTGTGTTGTTATAATCAAGTCATAGAACCTCTAAAGAGGTTTAAACACTAACTATAGGTTAAGTAAAAGATTTAAGGGGCATAGAATAAATTGTAGGATAAATAACTATGTTGTCCAAAACAAAATAGTTGTTGCAGGTAATAGAAGCTATTGTTGTAGGTGATAGAACGCAATTTCCCAAATCATAAAATACTCAAAACTCCACTCACAAAATAACCCACTCTGAGCACCAATCTCATCACAATTATCAAGCACAACACACACACAAATTTAGAAGTTGATAACTTATGGAACAATTAATATTCTATTTCATTGAATTTACAAATACAATCATTTACAATTATTGTAGTTTCTAGAATAAGTTTGGGAACCCTTTGTTCTCCTCTTTTGTCTCCTTGTCTACTATGTGTTCCTATGTCTATCTTCCAAACATTCCCTCTGTTGTCCTCTATGGCTCTCTACTACTCCTTTTGCTACTTCCTACATTTTTCTTCTCTTTTTGCCCTTTGTTGTTCTCTTCTTTTCTACTCAGTTCTTCTTCCCTAGAACTACAAAATCTAGAAGCTTCTTCCCAAAAATCCCACCTAAATTTTAAAGCACCATTCAAAAATTAGTCATTAATGCAACAATTGCTCCCTTCTTGGTTTAAAATTCTTGCTTAAGTTTGTGCTCATTCATTTCCCTTGTTTTGTTGCTCATTAAATAAGCTCACGGGTAGATATTGACTACCCACCAAAACAACAAAATAAATTTAAAATTCCAACAGCTTAGACATAGTGGCGGGTTGAAGAAAAGATAAAAAAAGTTTTTTTTAAAATGTGGTGCCCCTACATCAAACTTTTGGGCTAGAAAAATTGTGAGCCCCTTCTCACTGTGTAAAACTTTGTATTGTTGCGGGTTAATGATCTTGTTATTGCAGGTCAATAACTCTATCATCATATGTGAACTGGGATTATTCCAACTCTGTTGGGCTTATCCACGTTGCATCTTCCACTGGTCTACTCTTCCATTTCACTAAATACTCACTATACTCCTTGCCCCTTGTCTTTCTAATCACTCTAGAATCCAAAATACCTTCAATCTCCTCTTGTTCTCGCTTGGGTAGTTGCTCTGTCCACTTTTCAATCAATGTTTTCTCCTCGTTGTTGTCATGTCTCTCCCTCATAATAAGTATGCAAATCTGAAACATTGAAAATTGGTGAGATTTCCAAAACTTTAGGTAGCTCCAATTTGCAAGCACTTGGTGAAAACTTAGATTGATGATCTTGCATGGTCCAATCTTCTTTTGCTTGAGCTTGTTGTAGCTATGGCTAGGAAATATTTCCTTTCATAGACGTGTTAATACCATATCTCCCACTTCAAAATTATTTTCTCTCCTCTTCAAATCAACCTTCTTTTTATACTATCGACTACTCCAACTGAGTTTTTCTCTTATTTGTTTGTGTAAATCTTGCATATGTTTCAAAAATTTATCTCCTTCAACACTTCTCTTATATCTCTTAGTACTTGGAAGCTCCCTTAGTTATGAAATACCTCTAGGGTTGTATCCATAAACAATTTGAAATGGAATCTTACCTATACTTTTGTTAACTGAGTCATTGAATGCAAACTTAGCTTGAGGCAATATGAAATCCCATTGCTTAGGCTTATCACCAACTAAACATCTTAGTAAATTCCCTAAGCTCCGATTAACAACTTCATTTTTTCCATCCATTCAAGAGGGTGATATGCAAAGCTAAACTTTAAATCAATCCCTAATTTCTTCCAAAGTGTCCTCCAAAAATATCCTACAAACTTAGTGTCACGATCTGAAACTATACTTCTTGGTAAATTGTGTAATCTAACAACCTCCATGAAGAATAAATTTGCTACAAGTATTTCATCATCTAGTAACCATAAAATAGAATCCTTACCTTATTGTGTTCTTGGTAGTCCAAGCACAAAATCCATGCTTACATCTTCTCGTGACTATGGGTGATGGTTGATATAGCCTTGTATATTTCACTCCCTTGGCTTATTGACAAACTTGACATCCTTGTACAAATTTTCTGATTTCTACCTTCATTCTTGACTAAAATAATATTTCACTATGTTGTGCCATTATTTTATCAGCTCTAAAATGTCCAGCTAAACCACCACAATGTTTTTCTCTTATTAAATTTTTCCTCATTGATCCTTGAGGTATGCAAAGTTGGTGTCCTTTGAATAGAAATACATCTTATATAAAGTAGTCCATCCACAGTGTCTTATCCACACTAGTAGGTTCCATACATGTTGTCCATGCATCCTTAAAATCCATATCATCATTGTATAACTCTTTCATGGCATCAAACCCAACCACTTCAACTCTCATTTCAGTCAATAGTGCTACTCTCCTATTCATTGCATCCGCTACTTTTTTTGAGCTTCCACTTCTATGCTTGTGGACAAAAGTATATTCTTGTAGGAATTCTACCCACTTCATGTGTCACTAGTTAAGCTTAGTTTGACTATTGATAAATTACAAAGCATGATGATTCATGTAGAGAATAAACTCCTTTGGAAGCAAATAATGACACCACTTCTTTAAAGCTTGCATAATGGCATAAAACTATTGATCATAAATTGAATAACTCTTGTTGGCATCATTAAGCTTTTCACTAAAATATGCAATAGGTCTACCCTCTTGACTAATAACCTCTCCTAGGGTTGTCCCACTTGCATCGCAATCCACTTGAAACACCTTTACAAAATCAGGCAATGCAACATTGTAAGCAAACTAAGGTAGCAGAACAACTTCTTACACTAATCTTGAGAGGAGAATAATGCAAAAATATTACAGATCTTTAACAGTTATAGAAACTTAAATAGAAATAAACACAAATATCATGCATACCACAACACAGTGATTTATGTGGGAAAAACCCTTTCGGGAGAAAAACCCCACACTTTGAAAGTCGCCCAATATATTATTAAGAAATCACAAAAATTACATTATACTTATAGAGAAAGTTTCTCACAAGAGTATCACCAACTAGAGATCCAAAGGCAACATGACCGCTATCAGACTCTCAAAGTACATCACAATACACAGTCGTAATACAATTCCCTCATAAAATAGGGTTGCCTTCTAGGGCAAATCAAGTTGATAAAATATTGGTTGTCAAATATGAGACATATTGATGAATGGTCAAACTTTACAATAATAAACTATAAATTAAATTTTCCTTTCTAGGGCGTTGCCCCCCCAAGCCCCCACCAGGGCGCACTACCCTTGGACCCCAGCCAAGGGGATGACCCCCCTGTACACCTCGCGGGGGAGACCCCTCGTCATCGTCGGATGAATAGTACCTTTTGTATCAACAATAACTTATGTATTTGTAGGGTTGAGACACATTTTCTCAACAAATCTCCCACCTGTCAAACACCTTGCAAATACAATGAGAGGGTGTATAAACATCATCTCTTAGTTGCTAGGGGCTGAAAGGCCCATAGTCATTGAACACCATCTAAACTTCTCTATGCTCACAGGTTTAGTTAAAGAATTGGCAACATTCATCAAAGTCCCTACCTTAACCAACTTCACCCTTCCATCTCCGACCATATCTATAACAAAATGATATTGTACATCAATTTTATTGGTCCTAACATGAAATGTCGAGTTCCTGGCTAGACATATCGCACTCTGACTGTCGCAATAAATTGTCACTGCACCTTGTTTTATTCCAATATTTGAACACAGTCTCTTAAGCCAAATGACATCTTTACAAGCATGAGTAGCTGCCATATACTCTACTTCAGTAGTGAACAAAGCAACCACATCCTCTCGCTTACTCAGCCAACTAATCACACCACCAAATAGAGTAAACACATAAGTATTGGTGGATCTTCTACTATCAATAGCACCTACCCAATCTGAATCCACATAACCATGAATATTGAGGGAAATCTTGTCTTCAGTCATATTACTATGATAACACAAGGAATAATCTGAGGTACCACACAAATACCTGAAAACACTTTTAACGACATCCCAATGAACTCTACCAGGATTATACATATATCTGGAAAGAACTCCTACTGCTTGGGAAATGTCTGGTCTAGTACAAACCATAACATACATCAAACTTCCAACTGCACTCTAGTAAGGCACTCTACTCATGTCTTCCATCTTTGATGAGGATGTTAGACAATCTGAAATAGATAACTTTGTTCCAGTTGAAACAAGAACACACAATGGTCTACAATTATGCATATGAAATCTTTGTAAAATTGAATTGACATACTTACTTTGGGCAAGCCATAACTAAATCTATTCACTCTATCTCTTTTAATTTCCATCCCAAGAATGTGTTTAGTTGCACCAATATCTTTCATTTCAAATTTAGTAGCAAGTTGAGATTTTAGTTCTGAAATCATACATTTCCCTCTACCAATAAATAACATATCATCAACATATAATGCAATAAACAAGAAACAATCACCATCAGTTTTATAATAAACACAATGATCTAATTTAGAGCGCTCAAATCCCAGATTCAACACATATGTATCAAATTTTTGGTCCTAGGACTCTATTTTAAGCCATACAAAGCTTTCTTCAATTTTTAAACCAATTTACTTTTACCTTTCACCACGTAGTGCTCTGGATGTGTCATATAAATATCCTCCTCCAAGTCACCATGAAGGAAAACAATTTCACATCCATTTGCTCAACCTCTAAATCATAAGCAGCAACAATAGAAAGCAAAAATCTAATGGATGTCATTTTTGCAACAGGAGAAAACATCTCACCATAATCAACACCCTCAACTTGAGAGTAACCTTTTGCAACCAACCTTTCTTTGTACTTCTCAATACTTCCATCTGAACCAATAGGTTTTCTTCCTGCAAGCAATGGTACAAAATCCTATGTACCATTCTTTTTCAAAGCTTCTATTTCTTCATCCATAACAATCTTTCATGATTCATCATCATTCCTACCTAATGCCTCTTCTACTAGTGTGGGTTCATCCATGTTAGTATTCAAAGCAAAAATACATTTCCAATCATCAGGTGAATACCTTTCAGGTGGTTGTCTATGCCTTGTAGACCTACGAACAAGCTGAGTTGGAGTTTCTTCCTCCTCTTCTAGAGATTTAGAGCTAGATGAGCTCTCCTCAACTTCTTGTCTATCCATGGCCTTGATTTAACTTTCTTAGGTGTAAAAGGAAATTGAATCACATCTTGTTTACTTTGTTTTGACTACAATGTAACATAAGAAGGCTTAGTTTCTCTAAAAATAACACTTCTACTATGTATTACCTTTTGTATAATAGTATCCCAAAGCTTGTATTCTTTCAGACCATAATTGTATCTGATGAAGATACATTTCACAGCCTTGTTCTCCAACTTTGTTTGATTTTCCTTTGGCACATGTGCATATGCCTTGCGACCAAAAACTCTAAGATGTCTTAATAAAGGATTGTGACCTGACCATGCCTCTATAGGTGTCTTCTCAACAAGAGCTGATGTAGGAGACCTGTTAATCAAGTAACAAGAAGTGGTAACAACTTCAGTCCAAAATGTTTGTTCTAGACTAACACCACTCAACATACTCCTAGCCTTCTCCATTAGCATCCTGTTCATTCTTTTTGTAACTCCATTCTATTGTGGAGAATACGAAGTTGTCTTTTATCTATGAATACCACAATCTTTACATATTCTATCAAAATCATTAGAGCAAAATTCACCTCCATTATCAGTCCTCAAACATTTTATTTTCTTTCCAGTCTACAACTCAACCATTGCTTTAAATTATTTAAATTGATTGAAAACTTCATATCTACTCTTTAGAAAGTATACCCATGTCCTTCTACTATAATCATCAATAAATGAAACATAATATGTGGATTTACCAATTGAAGGAATATCTACAGGACCAAAGACATCATAATGAATAAGATCCAATACATCACAATATTTATGAGAACTTGAGTAAAACTAAACACATGGTTTTGTTTTCCATTAATGTAATGCTCACATAAATCAAATTCAAGTTTGCAATCCGATAACAAGCTTCAACAAGTTTTTTTATTTTTTAAGGTCTTTAGACCCTTTTCTCCAATGTGGCCAAGTCTATGGTGCCATAACATAGTTTTCTCTCCAGGTAACTTTTATTCAAAAGAAAGAGCAAGAGTGGCCACATACTTTCTTTTCATAGAAGTATTATTACACTCAATAGTGCATGCATCAAGCTTATACAATGTGTCATATTTGACACCTCTAGCAATCACCATAGCACCTTTGACCATCTTGTAGATCCTGCATCAAAAAATACTACATGCACATTTGCATCTATTAGTTTTCTCACATATAACAAATTTCATGTTAAACCAGGGATACACAACACACCATTAATCCTCTTTATTCTACCATCAGGAACTGATTTTAACTTTACCACAACCAATAATGTCTAAATGAGAATCATCACCCAAGTACACCTTACCTCCATCAAATTTTTAATATTTAAAAAACCAATCTCTATTAAAGGTCATATGGAAATATGCACCTGAGTCAATTAACCATGCATTATTACTTGCACAAGTTGCCAAAGTTGTAATGAATGTGTCACCATCTTCCTTCTCGGACTCAGAATTAGAATCAAATTTCTTCTTTTCTTCTATGTAGTCCTTATGAACATGTCCAAGCTTACCGCAATTCCAACAAATAACTTTGGACTTTCCAGGAGACTTAGATCTCCCCTTGGACTTGGATTTGTCACGCTTCTCATTCTTCTTTCCTTTTCCCTTAGGTCTTCCATGAACATTTAGTACCTCCTTGGCACTGATGGATACCTTCCTCCTCATCTCCTCAGAAAGCAAGGAATCCACCACATCTTCAATCTTCAATATAACATAAGTACTCCCAATAGCCATAACAAGAGAATCCCACAAATCAGGCAAAGAACAAAGCAGGATCTGACATTTATCTTCCTCGTCCATTTTGACAACAAATGATGCCAATTGAGCCACCAACATATTAAATGCTTCCAGGTGGTATGTAATTCATCCACCCTCTTCCTATCTCAAGGAATACAATTTCTTCCTCAAGAAAATATTGTTCACTAAAGATTGGCTTGATACATCTCACCAAGCTTCTTCCATAGTTTTTGTGTAGAGTTCTCTTCATGGACATTGATTAAAACAAATTATGCCAAGCACAATATGATTAGACCCTTGGATTTATAATCCATAACATCATATTGAGAAGCTTGAGTAGGATCTGTAGGCTTTGAAACATTCTCATCAAGAACATCCCATAGATCTCAATCTATCAACAAATCCTCCATCTTCAGCTTCCACATTCTAAAATTATTTCTAGAAAATTTATGCACCTCTATTCTCCCCGATGAACTTTCCATCTAAAAATTCTTGCAACAAGATTACAAAGTGTTTTCTACACAAGCTCCCACTCAAATCTAGATTAGTTCAAAAAACCCAACAACCCACAACTAAAACCAAAGGTGATCATACTTTGATACCACTTGTAAGGAAGCTAAGGTAGCGAAACAACTTCTTGTATACTAATCTTGAGAGGAGAATAATGCAAAAAATTTACATATCTTTAGAAGTTATAGAAACTTAAATAGAAATAAACACAAGTATCATGCATACCACAACACAGTGATTTACGTGGGGAAAACCCTTTCAGGAGAAAAACCCCACACTCCAAAAGTTGCCCAATATATTATTCAAAAATCACAAAGATTACAATATACTTGCAGAGACAGCTTCTCACAAGAGTATCACCAACCAAAGATCTAGAGGCAACATAATTGCTATCAGACTCTTAGAATACATCACAATACATAGCCATATATAATGCTCTTATAAAATAGGGTTTCCTTCTAGGGAAATTCAAGCTAATAAAATATCAGTTGTTAGATATGAGACATAATGATGAACGGTCGAGATTTACAATAATAAAATATAAATATTTTTTTCCTTTCAGGGGCGTTGTCCCCCCGAGCCCTCAACAAGGTGCATTGCCTCTGGACCCCAACTAGGGGGATGATCCCCCCAGACCCCTCATGGGGGGAGACCCACCACACCCACCGTTGTTGTCGAATGAACAATACCTTATGTATCAACAGTAACTTATGTAATTGGAAGGTTGAGACACATTTTCTCAACAAACAAAGGTTCCTTGATGACCTTCAAAATCTCAAAAAAAATATTTGTTGAGTTGTCCACTTAAACTCTTTGTCTCCCCTTATAGTTTCGATTGTGGGTGCACCTATCTCATTAAAGTTTTGAATAAACCTATGATAGAAACTAGTTAAGCCATGGAAACTTCAAACCTCACATACATACCTAGGTGTTGGTTAGTTAATTGCAGCATGTACCTTTTTGGATCCATTTACAACCTTTGTGATGAGATATCATATCCCAAATAAATCAATTTCTCCTTCATAAAACTCCACTTTTTCAAATTCACCAATAACCTTTCCTCCTTGAGACTTTGTAAGACTTGTCTAATATGCAATAAATGTTCCTCTTTTCTATTGCTAAAAATTAAAATGTCATCAAGATAAACAATCATAAACTTTCCTATAAATGGTTTCAACACTTCGTTCATTAACCACATAAATGTGATGGGTACATTTGTTAATCCAAAGGGCATTACCAACCACTCATACAACTCCTCCTTAGTCTTAAAAGTAGACGTCTACTCATCACCCTCTCTTATCCTAATTTGGTGATATCCAATCTTTAAATCATTTTTTTGTAAAATAGCTAGCCTTTCCAAAACAATCCATGAGATCATCCATTCTTGGTAAAGGAAAATGATAGTTGATTTTTATTTTTTTGATGGCTCTTGAATCCTTGCACATCCTCCATTCACCATCCTTCTTTGGTGCTAACATAGCTAGTACTACACATGGGATAAGGATTTCTCTAATTAGTCCTCTTTCCAATAGTTGTTGCACTTGTTTATTTACCTCTTCATTTTTTGTAGGTGTAAACTTGCCCCTGGAATCAAATCAATATGATAGCTAATGCTCCTCACAAGTGGTAGTCCTTTTGGTAATTCCTTGGACACAATTTCCTCATATTCTTCCAGCAATCTCTTTTCTTCTAAAGGCATGTCACTTTTTTTTGTTCTTGCATCTACTTGTAGCTCCTTAGGAACCATTGCAAAACATACATTTCCCCGCTTAATGTCTTTTGAGAATTATTTTCTTGTCATTAGTAGTGTTCTTGGACCACTTTCCACCCTTTCTCCTTTAGTTACCAATGGTGTAAGAGTATTCTTTCTTCCATTTTTCTCCAAATTGTAAGTATTTTCTCTTCCAATATGGATTTCCTTCCTATCAAACTACTATGGTTTTCCTAAGAGTAAGTGACATACATCCATAGGCATAATATCACACCACACCTCATCTTCATAAGTGCCTATTCAAAAATTCACTAGGCATTGTTGATCAACCAAGACATGATGCCCTTTTTGTAACCATGACCCCTTGTAAGGGTTAGGGTGAGCTATCATTTTTAACCCCAACATATCCACCATTTCAACTAAAACCAAATTGTCAACGTTGCTACTATCTATTATGACCTTGCAACATTTTCCAACCTAACTTACATATTGTTTTAAACAAAAAATTGCATTGGATAGATTCATCTTCTCTTTTGGATAGTTTCAACAATGTCCTCTTCATCATAAGTTATTCTCCTCTCTTAAGTTCATCCAGTTGACTAACAAACCATATAGACTTGATATCTCCTTTGACTATGTTTGCACTTGCAGCCCATGTATTCCTCGATCCTTCTAGTTTGTGTTAAGAGCATTCATAAAATCTATGGCATGACTTTCCACGAGTAAAACATGTGCCTTAGAAGCCTCTACATTGGCCTCTTCCATATCCACCTCTACCTCTCATAGGATATGGTCTTGATATTGTTTCATCTTTCTCCTTTTGGATTTTTGAAGGGATAGGCTCCTTGACATGGATGTATATTTTTAGTTGTTATTACAAAAACATGTTGATTGTTCAAACATGATTTTTTTGAATACAATCTTTGAGAAAAATTTCATGTGATATTTTAGAATGTGCAATGAATGATCTTGAGATTGATGTGATTAAGTCGAATCTAAAGATTTATATTTGGTTAAGTTTAGTGAAGACAACCACCTGAGCAAAGGCCACTCAAGGTACTATCCTTCACTATATTTATAGTTTCTTTATTTTTGTTAATTAGTTACTTCATAATTGCATAATAAGTTAAGATAGATTCTCATATCAAATTTATTAATGATTGTTGCTCATGTTCATGATTGCATTCATTTAACTTGTAGTACTCCAGAGTGTAGAATAGGTACAGTTATTAATTTCTAGTTAGTATCAACATTTTACCTGTTAACAGTAGTTTAGTCACAAACTACGTTGTAGGTACCCATAGCCAAAGCACCAACTTTACTTCTTTCACTGTCATGTGTTTTTATGATTTTCTAGTAAGTGTTATGCCTTCACTAGGATAATTTAGGTAAACTCGGGTCTTTGAAAGAACATACAGTTCTAGTACCATCACAAGCCTACTAGCCTTGGTCAATAATTTAATGAAAGCCTTTTCAATATCAAGTGGATTGTTTAGTCAGGTTTTCCCCTAAATCATGTGAACACCACCAAGTTTATTAGATATCATAATGGACTAGATACATCTTCTATGAAAATACCTTCCCTATGGGGATGAAACAAAAAAATAAATTTCCATCATGTGGAGACCTTTTCCAAAAACCTAGACATACATAGAAATTTCGCAAGATAATCACTTATGAAGAAACGTCTCACATATGCCTTCCACAAAAAGTGGATACCAAGTGCACTATAGAAAAAATCTCACCATTTACTTGTTGTGAAAAATCCAATCACATATGCATCTAGACCACTTGATAAAATAATTTAGATCATTTTTTTGTAGATGACATCAACATGATGTGATTGCAGACCTGGAGACCCTTAGATAAGATGAGGCCATCATCACGTTAGCATTTGTTGTAACATGCCCATTGTTCTACCTAGTAATTTTTCTATGTTTTACACACAAGTGAATATATATGCTACTAACATTACGAGCAATAAAAAATTTCTTTTCAATTAAATAACTAATGCACATTTGAAACAAAGAAATTCCAAACTTTCCCATTGCATAATCAAAGAATCATTTTATTAATACATGTAACAATTTCACATTACATAAATTCAAGATAACATTTCTCATTTACAATTTCCATAGAGATGGATACAGGATTACATACATAGCTTCAACAAGCTTGCTTGAAATAGAAATACAAATGGTCCATAATATCCTTCTACAAATCTTGGCCACCAAGTACATGAGGAGAAGCATCACTCAGGCTCTTTTTTGCCAACCATGGATTTACTGCAGTCCCCCACACATCTACCAAACTTGGTGAGATGGCCCTTCCCTTTGACAAAGAGATTGTTTTGGCAACCTCATAATCCTTAACCTTTTATGAGCATGGTGATGTTTCCTACGTATCTAGACCTACCATATTGTAGCAACAACTGCATGTATGCCATTTCTAGCCTAGTATGTAAATTTGGATCATAGTGAATTGACAATGTAAATAGTGACTACTTACATTACTTTGGCCATAAAAATTATCACATAGTAATTCGATTTGATTTGACCATTAATACCCTATACATATGTTACCCCCTTTTCCCTTGGATTATCCTAACCCTAGTAATAACCCACTTATTAACTCATATTTAAATGACATTGCTACTAAGTATCTCAATGCAACTCTATCTTATGATATGTATATATAGCATTGACAAACTACGCGTAGTATTGACAATCTATGTAAAGTATAAATACAATACATTCATATAAATTCCAATATAGTATATATATATATATTCAAGTATAAACCAAATAGAAAGGTTTCACAAATACAAGAACAATCAAGAAACATGCAAGCATATCCAAGCACTATAACGCACATTTAAAACATTCCTTTCTAAACACGGAAAACATGAATAAATAACCTTTCCAACATAATAACAAAGGAATAGAAATCAACATGATTGTATAAAAGTTCCAACTGACAATTCTTCCTTCCTAGCTTAATTCCTCAAGTCCGCTTGCAACTTCCTCTAAGAATAACCCAATTCCCACTTCTAACCTCTACGAAATCTCTGAACAATACTAAAGAAAAATAACAAAACAACTCACTAACTCTCAAGCTCTCAACTCACTTTGCACAAAAAATACAATAGAGTTTAATCAACATGAAAAGTGTAACAAATGGTAGACAGAGCACCTCTATATATACTAAAATATGAGCAACCAAAGGCTACAAATAAGCTAATACTTATGCCACCTTTCTATTCCCATGCAACGACTCATCTAATCAACTCACAAATTTGCAACACATGACAGTCCTCACATGTAATGTCCCCTTCTAGTTGACATCGACATATCAGCAGGATTAGCCTATTAACGGCTCTCGTAGGGTAATGAGGCATGGTGAGAGAGTCATCTTGCAGTCACTTGGTGATTACTTGGCTCAGTTTTTGATTGGAGTAAGGTTTTCCATTATATTTCATCATTATTTCTATTTATGGAAACCTTATTTTATAATTTGATGTTGAGATGCACTTTATTAATAATATAATATTTTAATATTTCATAAAGTGCAAAAATTAAAATACTGGAATCTTCTAGAAGTCAAAGGATAATATTATTTTATTAAGGCCGACCTCTAGAGGAAATGCATAAATAGACCTTGAGGTCTCACCATTTGGGCATGCAGATTTGATGAATTGTTGGTTGGTGAATTCTTCTTGAGTATTTGTGGAGCCAAGTGGTCTGCAGATAATCAGATTGTCTTTGGGAACAAAAACTCCCATTGATAGCAATTTTGAGGGTGTGAAATATCACCTGAATTATTGCATTTTGGAGGTGATATATCAGTCATCTCAATTGGGGCAAAATTGGTGGCTATTGGCCAATTTTGATAAATTGATTTGGAGATTTTGCATTGAGGATTATAGCTAACATTTGGAGTATTGGTTCTTCATTCATTGACATTGATTTCCTTCAACATCTTGGTTTGGAGAGCAGATTATAATAGTGGAGAAATCTGATAATAAAATTCAGACTTTCAGTCATCATAAGGGACGCCCTTGGAGCTCTGAATTTATTGATAAGGCTTTATTTATGCATCGATTTCCTTCATGGTTGGGAGCGCTCACTTCCTAGAGGCTTGGAAAAGATATTAGAAGCAATTGGAGGCAGAAATCTGTTGGTGATTATTTAATTTTATCAAGGCAGGTCAGAACAGGGGCGACGTGGAAATAAATTCGATTTAGCTTGGGAGAGTGCTATTTTGTTTGCAATTTGGTTCCTACATCAGCTCTTCAACTTGGCGTCTCCATCCAACCAGGTTCCTTTGTCATTTGGCATTAGTTGCATAACATGTCGTATTGTTTTAGTAGGCAGCTGTAGGTTGCATTCATATCAACAAATTCTATGAGTTGACATCATTGTAAAAGCCAAGAGTTTTGGCCATTTTGAATAATTATTGTATTGGTCATTTATTGGAAATCAAGGAGGAATAAGTAGATGATTAATTACACTTGTTGTCATGCATTTAAATATATTGTACTCAGCCTAGTAGTATGCATGCCAACTGTTTGGAAAAATGTCAAATGGTTGTAGGTGATTAGTATGTTTAGAATATCCATTCGTATGCATTAAAAGAGAAAAAGAAGTTTTCCTTACATCTAGAATAGAGTATTAGCTTTCTTGCATTATTCTATAAGCATTTGAAGCACCCTATTATCATAATTCATAAGAACTATCAGTCTGAAACACAAAACCAGCAAGTAAGCATTTTGCATACAAAGTGTTTGACAAAATTACAAGTCAACTATTTGCAAGTTTAAGGGGCAGTTTGGGCTAGGCTCATTACATCACATTTCAAATGATTGAGTCAACTTGTTTCAAGAGATGACAAGACTCTTTTACTGATTCAATGAACAAAAAAACCTTTTAGCAGGTTTCCTACTTGGTTTGCAAGTCGACTACCCTTCTATATTGCTCCCAACTTAACATTGACCAGATTAATGCACATCTACAGGTTTAAAACTTCATATTTGCTTCCAAAAGCTATAGGTTTTAGTGCCACATTTCATGTTTTAGTACCCTTAAGAATAGCCTTGTCAAAGACTTCTTCCAACATTTAAAGACTACATTCATTCTTTTTTCCAACGTTTACACTTTACTTCATTAACAAATAAGCTTTTGACTTGGTCTTTACTTCATTTCATGCACACATTTTACACTTTGCAATGCATTAAGATATAAGGCAGCGTTGTATGCGCATAAGCTTATTTAAAGTGCTTTATTAATATCAACTTCAACGTTATACAATGTGCTTTAAATATATTTCAACTACTTATATATATATATATATGTATATATGTATATACATATATGTATATGTATATGTATATACATATACATATATGTATATATATGTATATTACGTATATATACATATACGTATATATATATGTATATACATATTACAACATATATCGATATACATCGCATATACATAGCTGACATATTACAGCATAAAGAGCAAGACATACACATATACATATATCGCATATATACATACATTACATACATATACATATATGTGAGTTGAGAGACAGATATTATAGATACATACATATCAAAGATATACATACTCAAGATATGACATATTAGCTAACATACATTATGTATTATTATATATTAATCGCGATACGCATACGCATTGATATTATTGACAACGATACGTATTATTATTTACCGCGATATTAAAAGATATTTTCTATTGATGTACGACATTGGCTATTACTGCATGTACGCTACGCATGCACGTACGCATACGTACGCATGGATACCGCATTGACATTGACGACATATTGATTACGTATTGACGCCATTGGCTACATGTACGTGATGCATGCATGCATTATTACATACATACACGTACAATATTATTACGCATTTACGTATTGTAGATATTACTGCTACGTCACGCCATTACATACGTATTTGATATGATGCATACACAACATTACGTATTATTACATACATGCATGCATGCATGGATGCATTATTACATGATGGTTGATCCACATTATTATACAATATTAGCGATATACATACACGCCATTGACATATTATTACGTCACGGCCGACATACATACGTATTATTACGCATATACATGTACGCATAAACGCATGCATGCATACATGCGGCCACACACATACGTACGCATGTATGTATAAATGTATGTATGTATATATGTATGTATATATATACTTATTTGCTCAAGATTATCAAATGTATTAATTGCCATTTAACAAATATATATAAACATATATCAAAATAACAATTATATATATACATAAATATATATGTATATATGTATATATATTATTTTAATATCTTTATATAAACTTTTATACTCTAATTTCCATCAATCGACATATATACAGAAAGTGTATATATACATACATACATATATATATGTCACCTCCATCTAATCTATATTCTCATGAATATGGGTAATCCGTCCATGAGCATGCGTAGATATGTCTACCTATGTATACTCATGTACAAATTTACTCATATATATGAGTTTATTGTAGACACATACATATATACATATATATACATTTTATGTATACATAGATCATTGATATAAATATAAACAAACAAGGAAGGACTTCCACTCGACATCAAGACTTAATCACATTCCTCAATCCAAACATTCATAAAACAAGATCATAAACCAATATAAACATTCACAGCCAAAACTAAAGATCACTTACCATTTGCCTGAACTGACTTGACTCAACTTAGGCCAACTAGGCTGTGAGTGTGTGTATGCTTAGTTAGGCTCATTAAGGGTTATCATTGATGGAGAGGGAGACTCTCCCTTTCAAATATGATCACAAACACACATATAACACTATGCAAGAAGACAACAAATTAAATTGAAACACATGAAATGGAAGAGAAATCTGCAACATATATCAACTTCAAAATCTAAAAATGAAATACATAATCATGGAGCTCATATGCTCACATACAACATGGGATTCACACATACAAAAATCTACAACTCAACTTTCTAGCTTCATTTTGGCAACATTTAGGTATGCAACCATAACTTCTCCAAAAGCCCCCCTCACCAAATGAGCAAGCATCATTATATAAAAATTGTGTGAGAAGAAACCACCATTAGTTTCTCAAAACAACCTCTACAAACCACCTAGAATTCCAATGACCAGCTTGAGGAGAGATGAGAAAATAAAAAATAAAATAATTCATATCATTCACCACCTTCACATGGGCACCTAACTTTTGGCCAATCATCTTGGTCAATCAAGACACCTTCTTTGACTCTCGGTGGCCCTGACGACTCCAAATATAGGTCATGCAACAACATGCAAGGATTGTGGCACAAACATGCAATCACATGCAAGGCATGCAATTGAACATGCAAGCACATGCGCCCCAAATTTCCCCCACCATGATTTTGGATTCCTAAGAGGGGTATTTTCCTAATTTTTCCTTAGAAAATATTCATAAATGCACATTTCCCACCAAAATTACAATTACAATTTTATCCCAAGGGAAATCACAAAGTTGCAAATCAAAATATTTATTCTCCTAACCCCTAAGCCCTTATTGAAAATAAACCAATTAAAATAACAATATTTTTGGTGATACAGGATTGTCATTTTACCTTGGATGCTCCTGCATCATTGGCCCATAAACTTTAGAATTAGCTGCTTTTTCATTTTGAAAGCTCATGCAAGAAAAAGTCCTCCAAGTGCACCTAAGAAAAATTCATTTGCATGTGAACAAACTAAATTCAATTCATATAGAAAAACCTACAAGTGTAGAAGGACATGTTTAAACCAACAATGTTTTGATGGACCTGGAAAGTCCACCTTGTAATAACTTGCTCATTTTTCATCAAAACCTAGATCAAATCACATTTCCAAGTACCCATTAAGGCCTTCTTCGAGATGCATAAGGTTTTGCATTCCATAAGTTGAATTTTAAATTTTTGATGCAACATCATAGGAATTCTCAAGATGAAACATGGTAGATGAAAATTGACCATCAAGATCTGTTTCATAAAGAAGTAGCCTCTGCATTTACTCAAACTATCAAAATTTTCTAAAAATAGCATGGAAAACGTTGCCATAAAACCATTGTAGGTTTTTCACCTCCATCCGCCCTTAGGCAAAAAAAAACCATCTAAACTAGATAAGTGCACATGAAAAGTGAAGTTCACTTGGAAAAACCCACAAACTAGGTGGTGTCAACATTATGGGAAGATGGACCTCATCCGCCTATAATAGTGAACTTAGTTAATTTTTAGAATATTGTTGTGGGAAAATGGTGTGCACTTGTGGATATGCAAAACAATGATTAGCAACTACACTTAGGGCGGTTTGAACCAAAAAGTTTACAAGAGAAGATGAACTATTTTTTTGTATTATGGAAAAATGCAAGTGAATTGAATGAAGAACATGAAAATGAAGTTCACTTGACCCAAAGAAGTCCACAAAACCAACACTTAGAAATTTTTTTATCATATGAACCATGGTGCAGAAAAATCCATTTGAATCAAACATGGAAGAATAAAATGTTTGAACTACACCTATTACAGGGAAGATGATTTTATCCAAATGTAAAATGAAAACTTGCATGGGCATGAATTCTATCCCTTAGAGAATTTCACAAAATTTTAAAAGGCAACCAGACCTAAATTTTCATGACCTATCTAATGGTGCAAAGAAAAACTAGCCCTATAAGATGTCTCAAATCAGTTATAAGCTTGGGCAGATTTAGCTAAGGTATGAAAATAGGACTCAAATTTTGAGGTACTAACAAATGCAACATGGATGAATAACACTTGCTTAAGGAAATATAATCTAAGGTTTGGTCATCATAGGATTCATACTCTGGTTGATCCACAAGACTCTCATTATCATCAAAGGGGTCCTATTTTAGTTGGTCGAAAGGGCTAACATCATCCTCATCATTAGAGAAGAGGTTTTTAGTTTGATTATGGAGACTATCAAGGTAAGATGAAGGGATGGTTATGAATATGGATTAGGATGGTTGAGTTGGTGGATAAAGGTTGGATTTTGAATCCTAAAAAAAGGTAAAGACAAGTGATCAACAACTTTTTTGGATTATGATTATGTATAAAAAGAAAAAACTATGGTGGTGTATTCACTTTCATGTAAGTTTAAAAGGAAGGTTCATTTTTTCTCTCAATTATCATATCCACTTGTATGGAAATGATTAATCTAAAATGAGAGTTAATATCAAAATTAAACATATTAAATGCAACATTTAGAACAAGATCCTCAATCGATGCTACAATGCTTAAAAATATCATAACTATATTTATTTATGCAACAAATCCTAGCTTAAGCCTTAATTATTCATGAAAAATCATCCATCCCCCATAACAGGTCACTTCAATTTCTTGAAGATGCATGAGCATGTCAAGAAATAATTCTTTTTGGGTGGACCTACGTAGGAAGTCAAAACTTTTATGGTAGAGTGTGATGGATGTTAGCATAACAAAGGGGAGACAATCAATTTTTTTAAGATCTTTACATTGGATGATTAGAGATCTCTAGTTTTGGAAGGAGAGGTGATCTTAGATAAGAATATATTTTTTTGTCATTATTTTAATAAAGATGTGTTATTCAAATGCATAGGAATGCAACTTGAAGATGTCACTTAGATTCTATCCAACTCTCTGCATGTCAAGATTTTTTTAAGGGGGGATTGTTAGCAACCCCCATTTTCATAAATACCTTCATATTATTTGGTATTAGCTTGCGTATGTATTCTTTGTAAGTCACCCCACATGTAAAACTAGAGAAAAATTATTTGGGCAAAAGTTTGAGATATTGGTAGTTGTACTTAGCTAAGCTCTATATAAGTGTAAATAATTTTGAATATTGTGTTTAGAATTTATGCTTTATTGGGAAGATTTCTCCTTGAGCAGGCACCACAAAAATAATATACATATATGTCTTTTTTTCTTATTTTTTGTGTAAATCTATACATTATTATAATAAATAGTTACAAAGTGCATGGTTTAGCATTGAGAATACTCTTAATAAATAAAAATCTAGATCCTTGGACTATACAAGTTTGGAATGAGTTCACAAGTTAGGTTTGAGTCATTTATCTTGAAAATTATATTGATGAGATTACTTTATAAAACTAATGATATTGTTTAAGACTTAAATTATATTAGATTGTCTCTATCAACACTCTAAGACAAATTTATTAGTAACAAATAGATTTTTTTCAATATTTTACTATATGTATTTGGATATTCTATTCTCTATGACTCCTTACTATTAGATGGAGTAGTTGGCAATAGTAAATCGTGATAAATGATGAAATAGATTAACACTCTTCAAGATTTCTCCTTTTATAGAACTTATTTTTTACATATAAAAATAAAAAAATAGAATTAATAGTTCCCCCTCTCTCTTTCCCCACACAATGATATTGCAAGAATACTTTGAACAACATAATGGTGTGATCTTGGCATTTGTTGGTTTATAATTTTTTTTTAAGGAAAAATCAAAGACATTGGTCAAAAAATAATTTCAAATGAAGAGGAGTTAGGTGGTCCTCACAAAGCATCAATAAATATATTTAATCACATCTACTAAATAGATGTATAGAAGCTCTTCTAGTTATGAGTGAACCTCTTCTACTTATGCGATGAAGTACAAAAAACACCACAAACTCATTGTAGGTACAAGTGATTAGATAGATCTATCAAAAATATAAACAACACTCTGAGACAATTATTGATCCAAACAATTTAGAGATGTTCAATGTGTTAAATTTATAGATGGTTGTTATGTAATATTAAATTAGTTTAAAAATATTTTTTCGTCTATCTGTTAATGCATTAAAAAATTAGTTTCTTCATTAATATAATTGATTCACTACATATAATCATGTCTCTTATAAAATTTTATTTACACCATCCAAACTTCACACACCTATTTCACTTGTAGTCTACCACTTATCAATGTGCCTATCACATCTTAAATTGACAGTTATAACATCAACTCTCTCTCTCTCTCTCCCTCCCCTATATATATATATATATATATATATATATATATAAGAAAGAATGACAATTTTTTAATGCAAAGAGTTGTAGGATAAGATTCAATTTACTTAATACTAAATTAGATATGTGTGAATTGAAGCATGGAATATATACTCATTGTTCATATTTGACATAAAAAAAAATCTTGTGTTTAGCATATTAGAATTCCATACTTAAAGCAATCCACATCATATATATTCCGAGTGGAATCTTTTTTTAATGTACAGAGTTGTAAGAATACAATTTAGTTTGTTTAATACTCAATTGATATGTAGATATTCATGAAATTAAAATATATACATTGAAAGGAAAGAATGACAATTTTTTAGTGCAAAGAGTTGCAAGGATAAGATTCAATTTACTTAATACTAAATTAGATATGTGTGGAATTGAAGCATGGGATATACACTCATTGTTCATATTTGACATAAAAAACAAATCTTGTGTTTAGCATATTAGAATTCCATACTCGAAAGCAATCCACATAATATATATTCAAGATGGATTCTTTTTTTAATGTACTTGTAAGAATAAGATTTAGTTTGCTTTATAATGAATTGATATGTTGATATGCATGAAATTAAAATATATATATTGAAAGGAAAGAATGACATTTTTTTAGTGTAAAGAGTTGCAAGGATAAGATTCAATTTAATTAATACTATATTAGATATGTGTGAAATAGAAGCATGAAATATACACTCATTGTTCATATTTGACATAAAGAAACAAATCTTATGTTTAGCATATTATTATTCCACTCCAACGCTGAATTCTTTTTTAATGCAAAGAATTGTAAAAATAAAATTTAGTTTGCTTAATACTAAAATGACATGTAGATATGCATGAAATTAAAATATGAAACATATACATATTCATAATTAATATAAAGAAAATAAATTTAAGAAAGTAAAATTGTATTACTTCAAAGCAATCTAATCATAGATAATTATAATATTTTTTAATGTAAAAAATAAAATAAAAAGATTACGTTTGCTTGATACTAAAATGACATAAATATATATAGATTTGAAATATAAAATATATGTGTATGTCTACATCTACCTACTCCAAAACATTCCACATCATAGGATAGATTCGAAATAATGGTAGGACATTTTCTACCTGTTGGGTGGGGCCCCTTGCCATTCAGTCCTGTCTTATCCCAAAATTTTGGGGAGAATATTCGATCGAAACCTTTTCCTTTATCAAAAACTGACGTGCATTCAGGCCTGGAATTTGACGGCCACCCCTACCTGTCATATGAAAATTTTGTGACGGTTTGTTCATTTTAATGCCTGTCACTTTACGTTTTATGAAAAAATTTAACTGTCAAAAATGTATTTAATTTATATTTTTTTATATAAAATCTTTTATATTAAAAATAGTTCAATCCTCAATTTTTTATGAAAAAATTTAACTGTCAAAATATATTTAATTTATATTTTTTTATATAAAAATTTTATATTAAAAATAGTTCAATCCTCAAATTGATCTAGATCTAAAATCATATTTAAGTATCAATTTCAAACCTATCCAGAAATAATTATATAAAATTAAAAATAGTTTAATACTTATTCAACTCATTATCTAAAATTTCAACATGCTGTATTATCTTGAAAAAAATCCTCGTGACTATAAAAAAATGTTGTGGAATTTTCTTTATAGTTTAATCCTTAAATTCATCTATCTAAAAACATAAATTATTTGTAAAAGACAAATAAAATTTCAACATGCTCACAATAAAACCAAATGCTGTATTATTTTGAAAAAAATCAAAGATGGGAATCACTGTAATAAACAAAATGCTATAAAATAAATGTGGTTGAAAAAAATGCTATAAAATAAATGCTATTGAAAAAATAGTGAAAATTTGTGTTATGTTATTATTCATATGGATATCCTATATATATTAGAAAAAAAGGTAAAATTAGAAAATATTGATAATTAGAAATAAATGTAAAAATCTTAAATTTATTGTTACAATTAACAAGAACTTTCTAAATTCATATAAAAAAATACATCTTGTTAAAATATTCAAAAAGTTAAAAACAATTATATTCTATTTTGAAAAGATTTTGAATTAATATATATATTTTTATAATAAATATTATAAATCATATATATTAATACAAAGCAATCATAACTATTACTAAAAATGTCAAAATCTTTAAAAAATTAGAAAGAACTATATTTAATCTTGAAAAAAATCTATTTTAAAAGATTTTGAATTAATAAATATATTTATAATCAATCATATATATATGTCTACAATAAATTTTTACAGTTTAATAATAATTTAAAGTGTCATATTTACGGTTATATAAAAATATAGCAAGTCAAATAATACGGTCTAATAAATTTTAAGGTGTAATATCGGTCCAAAATACAAAAAACGGTCAAATAGACCATCAAATTCCCGTGCATTAACGCTTGTTGAGAAAAAGATAGAATAATTCTATAAAAGATGGAAGCCCACTAAGACTTAAAAACGATTTAAACAATTTAAATAGTGTACGTTATAGATTTCTCACTATAGCAAAATGATATGGGCTATAAGTAAGTCTGAAGGAAAATACGTTAAAATTTAAAAAATGTTATTAATAACATACATTTAGTTCGGTTAGAATATAATTGCCAGTAATTTGTTGAATTTGATTTTTTACTATTGTAAAAATAAGAATTTTAGAGTGTAAATTAGGTTTTAAGTTTGTATAGATTTAGATTTTGTTGAGGGTTAATTCAATAGATTAGGATCTATTTCATTGAGTAAAGATTTTATCTTTGGTTTGCAATTTTGATCTAGATAGGTGTACGGTTCTAGGATTTGGATCATTTCAATATCTACTCTCTACTAATATGTAAGGATTGACAATATTTAGAAATTCTTTGGGGAGATTATTGAATTGTGAGGGCTCACATTCTCCTTGGTCAATCTCCTTTGAATGATTGGTTTTAGGGTCGTCAACATTTGTTAGCAAATAGTAACAGAGTATCAAAGAGCTTTATTGTGAATTTTGATGCAAGTATTGTTCTTTTTAGTGCTCGAAATCTAGATGTTCCTAGGAATACTCCTTGTAATGTGGGTGGTGCTTGATGATGCTCAAAGGCTCAAATAAATATATTTAAATAATAATAACAATTTGTCGCACAACCATGTATTAGGTTGTTTCCCACCAATTAGTAGAAAAGAGCAAGAGTCAACAATTTTGAATTTTTAAAATTTAAAGTTCAAGTCAAATCCATGTCATGCAAGATTGACCTACATGTCATAAAAAATGACCTATAATAGATAATGCCAAGTTTTGAGATTAGGAATGGATATGTGGAAACATGGGCTAATAAATGAGTTGAATATGTGGGAATAGGTGTAGATGGTGTCAAGATAAGATTGAAGGTATAGGAATTTGTGTAGGTGAGAGAAAATGAGGGTGGATAGGGATAAGGAAGGGAGCCAAACTTAATAAAAAAGTGTGCCATATACAAATGAGATTGGGGTCCACACTCAAAACTATAATGTGAAGTGAGCACATGATATAATAGAGTATTTCCAACTATCAAATATTGAGAATACCTTGTATTTACTCTTGACACATACAAATAAGCATTAATAAACCAATTAGATTATGTTATCTTAGTGTGGGGACAAATACAGTTCATTAAATGAAATAGTAGCTATGACTCAACACTCTCAGACACATGGTGTAATATCACTAGCTCATAATTTTAGTAGAATATTTCAATCTAAAACAACAATGTGAAGGGCCCTCACAATGTTAAAAAAATTGACTCATGGAATATTGGTGGGGATTTAAAGTAAAAGAATGACTATGACCAAGATATCTTAAGGAATAAATCAAAGCATGAGCAAACATTAGTTAACTAAATCAATAGATCAATAAGATTATGGAACTCAAAGGGATTAAATCATTATCTTAAGTGAAATAATTTGGGCGACTATTCAACATTAAAATAGAAGATTACAATAACAATGCACATTAAGGGCCACAAACAATAAAGATTATGGCTATAACAAAGAAATATATGGGAAAAAACTCTAGCAAACCAAAAAGGCTAAAACCCTAAGGATTTTTTAGAAGAAAAATAAAATGGAGCACTCCATCACAATGATTACAAGATACAAGGGGAATACATAATGTACAAGAAGAACCTTGCTTGTATAGGCAAGGTGAAAGATAGGACAACATAGGATTATGCCAAGTTTCATAGTCATATGACATGAGACAAAAAAATTAAATGACCTAAATGTGCCATAAGTAAACTTAACTAAGTGTGAATAGGACCTAGTTAGAAACTAGATAGGTAATATACCTTGTTCACACCAACATCATCTAGAATAGGGAGTTAATATCCGATTTTAATATATTAAATTCAACATTTGGAACACTATTCTCACTCAATACTAAGATTTACATAGCTAAGATGATTGCTAAAATATCATGTTCATGTTTATTTATGTAACAACTCCTAGCTCAAGCCTTAATTAATCATGGAAATTTAATCATCACCCACAACAAATCACTTTAGTTTCTTGAAGATTTATGAGCATGTCAAGTAAAATTTCTTTTGGGATGGGCTTAAACAAGAAGTCAAATTTTTTGTAGTTGAGTGTGATAAATGTTGAAATAATAAAGGGCATACGATCAAACTTCTAGGATCTTTACAACCTCTTTCTATTCAATACATGGCTTGGGAAAATATTTATATAGATTTCTTTGTAGGGCTATGTGTAAGACAATTTTCAAGCTTTATAGTATGCCTTGTTCCATTGTAGGTGTTAAAGATTAAGATGCCATTAAACTTGAAAATATTATGTATATTTTATGCATCTCCAATACTCTTGGATGTACTTGGATGACCATGGTGTAAATGGAGAAATATTTTGTATTTATATTCTCCTAAGAATCTTGATATTAGTTGTCATATACACTAATGAGGGAGGTGGAGCACTCTGTGTAGAAGTTGTCAGATCCAACTTCAGAGCCGAAGAACACCTGCATGCAAGAGATACCTGTCACAGGAAAGAGAATGGAGAAAGAAGCAAGAGAGGGTTTTGAAACTCTGAAATATGAAAAATGTATTAATTAGAGAGTAAGGATAAAATACAATGATCAATCCTTATAAAAGGAGATTGTGCAACCCTAAAGAAACCCTAATAGGAAGACATTTAATAATTAATATAATTATTAAATGTCACAATATGCAACTAAAGTGAAATCTTAACAGTAGAATAAAGGTGACTTAATTAATATAATTAAGTGAAAACCTTTACTCTAAGACCCCCTTAAGATGAGCAAGAGTGCAGCTACAAACATGTGCAAAAAAGAAAATGTAACTACAATGCATGAAAGTAAAATTGGGTCCCGACAACTAGGCCTGATCAGGTACCCAAGTACATGGAAATCTCTGTAAAGTGGAGAAATAGAGAAAACCTCATGGGAAAAACTCTACTCCAAAAAGAGAGAAAAGAAAGGAATGAAATGCACTAATGAAAGAAGGATAGGAGGTGGATTACATGATACCACCCATAGACAACTTCTATCATATAAGTACATATACAATGGTCTCCATAGGAGAGATAAAAAGAGAGAAGAAGGCCCCCCCACAATGAAGAAACTCCTGTCACAATGGTAGATGCCTGATGTAGAATCCAAAAGGAGATCCTGAAGCAGCAAATGATATTGCTCCCCTTGGGAAGAAACGGATCCAAAGGATGATGTCGAAGAAACCCTATGAAGAGTGATGAACCAATCTGTCTCAAGATGTGTGCCATGATAGGATGTTGAAGAATCTCTCTATCTAAACTGAAACAAATGATGCCAAATCCAAACTTATGTGGAGAATCCTGAAATGCAACCTTTGAATGCACGGATAATGGTGGGCGTACAATGATAACCTGACTGCCAAGGTAGAGGAGATGAATGTCCTCAAAATAATCCTCCAAATCTGCAATATAGGACTCAACAAACAAGAAAGATATGTCTGCAAGATAAGAGTCCAAAGTAGCTATGTCTGGAAGGTGAATGATGCCATGTTGCACTGAATCAGGATCAACAGGAGATGCTGATGAAGTCTCAATATGAAGAGTAGGAACTGCGAGACAAGCCTCTGATCCATCAAAATATGTAAGGGTGTCTAAATACTCAAGTTTCTTTAAAGTATCATGATCAAAGGGTGTATTCTCTCTCCAAGCAATGGGTAAGAGATAATCTGAAGCAGGATCCTTTGGGAATGGAGAGAGATTGGGGTCTCCATAGATCTCCCAAAGACATGTCCAAAGTGGGTGGGGACAATCAATGTACGATATAGCCCACACAGTGTCATCATCAACACTAGATAGTATAAGTCCTACTATGAGATCTCTAATGATATCCCAAGCTAGTTTTCCCTCTGAAGTGGATGGTTTAGGTATGAGATCATACAAATAAGGCAAAATATTAAGCCACCTACAATGTGTAAGTATGCCCTTTGCCCATGACTCATAATTACCCCGTTCTAGAATTACAACTGAAGGGTGAGTAGAAAAACCCATGATAACTCTTCAACTTAAAACATCTGAGAAAACTGACCTTACAACATGTAGATCAAATTAAATAGACCATCCCACACAAACGGAACCCATGAAGGTGCCAGAATGTCCAAGTAATTGAGCAAAGTGTAAAAACACACAAAGCTAAATAAAATTTACCTGGTAAATTTTCTGATGAAATAGACTATAGATCTAGAAAGAGCATAGAAACACCTTTCCGACGCCTATTCATTTGCGCAAAACAGAGCAAAAATGAGCAAGATATGCCCCTCGGAGTGCAAAAAGATCATCTGACTTTGACTGCGAAAAAAGACAACCAAACTAGAAAATTTTGAAAAAATTCCTACACTATTAGGACGGGCTTAGAGCCAGCTTTCCAACACCTATTTCTGTTCGAAAATCCGAGTTAAAACGCCAGAGATATGTTGATTTTACTAAAAGTTGGTTTAAAAGGGCACATGCAATGGTCTTAAAGCCCTCAGGGGCTAAAGATCTTTGGCCCCTGGTCACGTGGACGACCAGAGGGCTGCTAATTGGCTCCTGGGCGCAGGTGGTGGGCACATGGAGAACCCTTAGGGGCTGGAAGCTAGCGGTGGGCACTGGTGGTGTACTGCTGGTGGTTTGTCGCTGGCGGTTACCGCAGGTGATTACCGCTGGTGCCAGCGGCTTGGCGGAGGCTGCCTGGCTGCGGCCGGCTATTGCCGTCAGTAGCGGTGGCGGCCAAGTGGCTCACTGGTGGTGCAGCCCATATGAATGGGCAGCGCCCAAAAAAATAAAAAAAACTATTTTTTTAAAAATTTGTTTTTGATTTTTGTCTCAGAAAGCGTGTCCTAGGGCCATACGACCGTAGGGCAAAAAAAATTTGCTTCCCTGAGCAATTGTGGCTGAATCAGATGTATTTTATATGAAAATATAGGTTTTCAAGTGCTACGAATCCAATGGCGAGGTCCGTTTGGGCCTAAAATGAACCCAAAGAACGGAGTAGGCTAGATCCACAAAAAATCAACCCGAAAAACCTGTGAAAGCCTGATCAAACCCTCGTAGCTCCAAAATCTTCAAAACAAAAACAGGCTGCAGTAGGTTTGCTCTGATACCATGTAGAAGTTGTCAGATCCAACTTCACAGCCCAGGAACACCTGCATGCAAGAGATACCTGTCACAGGAAAGAGAATGGAGAAAAAAGCAAGAGAGGGTTTTGAAACTCTAAAATATGAAAAATGTATTAATCAGAGAGTAAGGATAAAATACAATGATCAATCCTTATAAAAGGAGATTGTGCAACCCTAAAGAAACCCTAATAGGAAGACATTTAATAATTAATATAATTATTAAATGTCACAATATGCAACTAAAGTGAAATCTTAAGAGTAGAATAAAGGTGACTTAATTAATATAATTAAGTGAAAACCTTTACTCTAACACTCTGGTGGTGGTTAAATTTGACTTTGGACTCACTAAATATTATTTCCCAATTCTAAGCACTAAGATTGAGAAGTGAACAATGTTTCCATAATAGATGGGATCCACATGAGTTTCATTCTCTATAATGGAGTGCTACATTTGAGGATATTGTTGAAAATGGAGGTAATTATGTAGCTTTAAAAACTTGTAAAACTATTATACCGTAGATCTAATTAAGTGTTCTTTGTTACAATTTCTTTGTGGATTATTATCTGTTTAGATTCATTTTACCATTTATAGAAGTAGATAGAAGATTGTAGAAGAATAAGACCAAAAGATAGAAGTGACACAACATATACCATGGAGAAACCCTTTCGAGAAAAAACTCCACCACCAGAATCAATAGTGCTTGTATTATTTAACCTTAGAACAAGATTACAATAATTCTTTATCAATCCTTGCTTGAGATGCTTCTTTTTCCTTCAAAAATTCTTCTTCACAACTTGCAATAAACTCTGATTGAACTCTCTTCAACTTGTTGCAATTTATAGACAATAACAAGCCTTGTAAACTCCAAAGAGTTTACAATTACAAAGCACAAATCTTATCTCACAAAACCTACGCCTATTCTTTGCAAGTAGATTTCTTATGTGAAAAACAATGTCAAACCAAGTCCATCAATTTGGGCATCCCAAACTGAAGTCCTAACTCAAACGTTGATTATGAAGATATCTTCTAAGCTCCTCCTCAAAGTTGGTGCCAAATAATGGGCCCACTTAACTCATCCTTATAAAATATATTCTCATGCAAAAGTGTTAACTCTTTTAAGATGCCAACTTGGGCGCCCAAGGTGGGTCCAAGTCAATATCTATTAACTGAAACATATCTCTCCATCAATTCATGCAAACATGATGCATGATTGATCATCCCTGCTTAACTGAATGTATCACCTGTTATCTGTCATGCAACTCAAGCCATTAGTCATGCATTACAAGTCAACTAAATTCAAGTGGCATTCAACTAAAACTAACTACATGCAACTGAAGATAACTGGACCATAATTGAACTAAGTTGAACTTCATGCATGTAAACATCAATCCCTAACTTCTAAGATCTTTACATGCATTACCGAAGTGTTATCTTTCTCCAAACAATTAACTTAACTCAAGGTGGGTTCCACCTTCCATGTGGGTGCCCCATGTGCTCCTATTTTGTAAGAGCTCTTCTTAGGCATCCCCACATGTTCCTATCATTTAGAATTAATTACAAATGTCAATTTACATGTTTATTTCATTTGAATTTAATCTCTTTCTAATCCTAGTGTTGGGGAACACTTTCCAAGGACTTAGGAGATAAATGAAATAATGTTTAGGATTGCAATTAAATGGCATCCTATTCCCAACATATAATCCATCAAGGACATATAGTCAAAGATGCCTTTGTGGTTACATATGTTAATCGAGGATAATTGATTGTGCCCATGTGATGTATGTGCATAGTTATTTATCACATTTATTATTCTTAGGAGATGCTCTTTAAGGTGGGCTTGGGTTATTTGCATGATACCATGGTTTTAGTATCCAATGCTTTGTCGAAACCATTTATAATTTTGGCCTCTCTCTTTCCTTATATATATTTGATATATAAGATAGTAATTTGATATCGTGTTTTATAGGTACACAGGTGCTTTGAAAATGCTATCAAAGTGTAGTGAGGAGTTGTATTGATATTGTATCCATGTTCTTTGAATATTAATATATACTTTTCCTCTTTATTTGGTTCTAAGTTTTTTCTTGAAAGGGTTTCTCCATCTAAATCTCGTGTTACTATACTTTGCTGATTTTATTCTTATTGCTGATTTATACTCATAAAAAAATATTTTATGGCAATCCAATTATTAAGAGATTGATTTGAAATTTACATACACTTTGAGAATATTGTATTTTAGTAGTTTCATCTTGTTTTTCAACACTTCATATCATATCTTATAATTTGTGTAAATAGGGATGCCTTTTTGGAAAGTGTTGAAGGGTTTTTGGATACAATAGGACCTTTTTATTTATGTGGTTTTATATATTTGTCAAGGATTAAAAACTATTGTCTCTACCTCTTGTTTGTAAATTGATAGTTTCAATAGCACTAAGTACAATATATGGAAGCTAAAAATGTAAGATCTTCTTAAAGAAAGATCAATAGAGAGCAATTGAAAAATATACTATGCCTTTTACAATATTTGATGAAGATTGGTTAAATTTGGAAAAGAAGGCACAAGGAACCATCTATTTGTGCATTATGGATTATATCTTATTGAATTTCTTGAAGGAGACCTTTTCATACAAGTTTTGGAAGAGTATATTTGATATTTTTCAAACTAAAAGTCTAGCTAATACACTGTCTCAAAAAATGGTTATATTTCTTGAAAATGAAAGATGGTGATTCAATTACAAAATATCTTTTAATTTTATTTTAATTCATCTTGTTTAAATGTAGACATGAAGCTAGAAGAAGACAATAAATATATCTTGTTTCTTTGATCTTTACCTGTATCTTTGAAAATTTAATTATTCAAACAATAATGGTGGGGTAGAGATCAAGATGGATAATATCATTAATACTTTTATTTTAGAGGAGATGAGAAGAAAGTCCATCAATGATGGCTCAAAAGATGTCCTATATGTTCAAGGAAGACCCAAGAATATAAGTGGGTCAATACGGGAAAAAAATATATATATCCAAATTAAAGAGATGATAAAAACCTCAGGGAATAGAAAAGTTAAGTGTTGGAACTATAGAAAAAGGGGGCATGTGAATAATGCTTATATAAACAAAAATAATTCTTAATCTATTCCTCCATAGAGAAATTTTCCAACGACAATGATATTAATGCTTTATTTATTTTTTCCAACACTATTAGCGATGATGTTTAGGTCATTAATACATGTTGCTCCTAACATATGACTCCTCACAAGGATTAGTTTTTTACTTGCACAACTTATGATGGAGGAGAGGTTTTCCTTGGTGACAAAAATACTAAGTGGAGTGTTGGTAAGGGAAAGGTATAGTCATATTTTAATTACAGAAGGTTAAAATAATTATTAATGTTTTTCCTATTACAAGCATGAGAAAATTACTTTTTATATCCAATTTGAATTATTCTAGTACACGTGACATTTGAAAATTTTGGTTGCAAGTTGGTGAGAAAGAGCTTGGAGGTAGCTAAAGGATCTCAGATTGGGACCTAGTTTAGGCTAAATACCTCAACATTTTGTAACTCTACCAATTATATAACTAGAAAGACTAAAAATACATGTATGTCATGGCACCCATAGGTTAAAAAAGGTCTTAAGACTATTATTAATAAAAAGGTCAGATAATTTTTATAATTAATTTCTTGGTAAAAGTGTTTTTTGTGAGCATTGTGTGTTTGGTAAATAAAATAGATCTTCATTTCACGTTGGAAGCTATAGAGCAAAGAGATTATTGAAAATAATTCATTCGAATATGTTTAGTCAAGTGGATGTGGGTTATGTTGGGAATCAAATTTGTCTCTTTTTCCTTATTGAGAGTTTCTACAGCACTAGGAACTATTGGTTTTTTTGGATAGTTCTAGAACCTTTGGAAATCTCCAATTTGAATTTAACCTCTTTTCTTTCCTCCTTTTTTTGATAGTTTTGATCATATTAGAAACACCAATATTAAACATGTAGGAGGCTTCAATGGCATCTAAGCATCGTAATCTTTAAGGTCTTGCTTTGCGATTGTCTTTCACCTAATCCTTTGATTGAATTAAGATGCTTTTAATGTATTTTCATAATCCATGGGTCTAATAAGTGATTTCATGAATTTTTTTGGGTGCCAAAATTTTTAACGCATGGGTTTTGATTTCAGCTACTACCATCACAACAAAATGGCCATCCAAAGACCATAATTAATTATAGGTTTCTTCCTTCAATATGAGGCTTTCATTTTGAGCACAACTCATCCTCCACCATGGATTCAATATTGCTACAGTGTTGTGAATTATGGTTTGGCATGTAGCAAAGTGTTTTTACTAGGTTTCACCCCTCATTTTGACAATTGGACAGTAATGGGATACAAAAAATAATAGAAGAATAATCTAGAAGAGATTCAACATACATAGACAATAATTTCTAGAGAAGTTGAAACGAGCAAAGATAGTGTTAGATCATTGAAAGAATATTATAATATCATTGTTCAATTTTATCTCCATTGATGTATGAGTAGATTAAAAAATGTACTAATTTTAGAATATTTCCTTCAACACATTTGTCATTGTGAATGTAAATGCATTTTCGTTGTGAATGTAAACACTATTAGAGGAATATGACAAAGTTCTAAGCAAGTTGTATATCTTGAATGGTTCATTAATGGATAACAAAGTAGATAAAACTAACAATGATATATGTTGATGCATCTTAATGTGTATATCACTTGATGTTTTCTATTTTCTCATGCCATATATCCATGTCGGTTGTGAATCTATTGCCCTTGGATAGGAATTGGTCTCCTTGTACTTCTAATTATATACATCAAAACAAATCATTAAACATTTTTCCATTTTAGTTTTAGTTTAGATGGTTCATGATATCATTGTATATAAGGAATAATACATATCAATTTATGTGAACCATGCAATTCACTCACACCTTGCACTCATTTCTAAGTTGTTAAATCAACTATATAGAGGTAGTAAGGTAGTTAGTTGCTCTCTATCTAGCGAAAACCTTAGGGTTGAATCAATAGTACGAGTTTACCTACCAATATCATTTACTTGTTTTATAATCCAATCTCTAGGAACAACTTCCCGAGTATGAGCTAAGCTCAAAGTGTAGGAGAGAAAACCCACTCTTGTAGAGTTGACCTTAAACCCTCCATTATTTTTTTGATGAACCATTTTCACCCATTTGATGAAAACCATTTCCTTCTGAGTGGAGCTTAGTTCTAGAAAATGAAGCAAGGGTTTTGGGACCCAATAAAAAGACACCATTGTCGAGGCTAATATTTAATTCATATACAAAATTATTATAAAATAATCAACATAATTAAAAAACACAATTATAATAAAAATATATATTTTTTATAAATTTATATTTAAATTAATTATTTAAACTGTGTCATTAATTGATCATTCAAATGATTTTTTTTAATATTTAAAGTAACATTTCAAATATTATAAAATTTAATAATTTTTATTTGCATTTAAATCGTATTAGCCATCCATCATTAATTAAAGAAAAATATTTTTTAATACGAACTTTTAGTCACCTACCACATATAGATCAGTACATTGGATGTTCCCGTAAAATTTCATTTCATAGGTATCATGAAAGTTGAAAAAGCTTCCAGAAAAAACTCTGTATGAATTGTTTTTGATTTCTGTGTCATGCGATAAGTTATCCTGCGAATGGATAACCAACAAACCATAGTGGGTAGTACATGCCAATACGCAACGCCACTTATCCCAAAGAAGATCACATGTCGTCTCCACAACGGGTATCTAAAATTCCAAATGCAAATTTAAAAAAATCGTGCCCTGCTCAACTTAATGGCATACGATACGATCTTCCATTACTGTAAATGGGATAATAACAGGTAAATAGATATTGACAGAAAGGCATGTAATAGGAAGAGGGAAGTTAATGGATTTACGAATAGAACAAAACGACGGGGCCCTTAGTACAACTTTGTCACTGGCATCGCCATCTTGTTTGATTTGATGAGACGTCATTTCAATTTAAAAAGCCAACTTATTAACCCTACCATTGCGGGGTTTTCAAGCTGCACTGTCTCTGCCTGCTCTGCTCGGCTTAAATTTGTTCTTTGTTGCTGCAAATAAGCACTGGACGATTTATTGTGGTTGGATATTTTTGATTTGCGATGAAGTTTGGAAGTGGAGAAAAGTTGAAGGTGTTGGAGGAGTTTCTGCAGACAGCAGGAGGCTTTGGTATTATCGATGGAGGACTTGCCACGCAGCTGGAGAGTCATGGCGCAGATCTCAATGATCCACTCTGGAGCGCTAAGTGCCTCATTACCACTCCTCATCTCATTCGGGAGGTATGAACATTCAGTTAGTTCTTATTTTGCATTTAATTTTTTTTGTTTGCTAACATTTGAGAGTTGTAAGTTTTTTTTTTCGTTTTTGTTTTCTGATTTAAGAGTTGTTAAGGATTATTTTTTAGTTGCTCTTATTTTTTTTTTGTTTTTCACTTATCAAGAGTTGTGTGGATTTTTTGTTTTTCATGATTAAAGAGTTTTAACGATTTTTATTTTTATTTTAGAGATGTAAGGATTTTCTTTTAATTTTAATTTTTCATTTTATTTCATTTCTTAATATTTTTGTTTTTCATGATTTTAGAGATGTTAAGGATTGATTTTTCATTTTGTTTTTCATGATTTTAGAGATGTAAGGATTGTTTTTTCATTTTGTTTTTCATGATTTTAGAGATGTAAGGATTGTTTTTTTCATTTTGTTTTTCATAATTTAAGAGTTTGTACTTTCACGATTGAATTGTAAGGAATTCTTTTTTTCATTTTGGCTTTTAAAAATATAAGAGTTTTAAGGATTCAGTTTTCAACAGGAATGTGGGAATACAGTATCTAAGCATTGAGTTTTTTAGAATTCACATTTATATGCATATTGATTTTGGTAGAATTTACAGTTGTATCGTTGTTTTGGTTTTATCTTTATTTTTCAATTGATATTTAGGAACACATTCAGTGATGTATTATCCGAAAATGATTGTAATCTGAAACATCAATTGAAAAAAATAAAACCCCTAGTATTATATTCAATAAAACCTTTGCAGAGTGGAATATTCCATGGAATTTGTGAACTAGCTTGTAAAATTTAACTTGTGTCACATGATTACAACAAGCGACTAGCGAAGGATCACAAGGTACGATTCCAAAGCTGCCGGGGATGTTAGTACAGGAGAGAAGAGGCTTTTAAATTATAGAAAGCCTGTATTCATACATGCTCGACAAGGCTCATAATGTACGATTCTGAAACTACTGATGATGTTAGGATAGAAGGAAGTAAATTACATCACATGGTAACTACCAGTAGCTAGAAGGTTCACAAGATGTGTCCAAAACTACTGGTTATGTAGGACAGTAGGAGAGGTTAGTAAAAGGTTTTAGACAGTAGAATATTACAGATTCTGTATACATCACATGATAATGATCACAAAGCTAGAAAAAGACCAAAAAGGCATGACTCTGAAACTACTGGGGATGTTTGTATTGGAGAGGATAGAAGAACCTAGTAAATTACATCACATTAGAACAACCATAAGCTATAGAAGGTTCACAAAACACAACTCCCAAACTACTGCAGAAAAATGAAGAAACTTAGAGGATAGAAGAAACTTGCAAATCACATCGCATGATAATATTAATAACCACACTCTTGTAAGTCACAGAATCTTCTAAACTACTTACATGATAACAGCCACAAGTTAAGAAGGCTCACTAGGCATGACTCCGAAGCCACTGGTGATGTTAGTGACTTTCACCTGGAAACTTTCATTTCAAGGCCATTTTTTTTTTGGCAAAGCTTTTGGTTTGGATAATACCTTATAAGGTTAATCTGAGTGACAGTTGTTTCACATGTGGGATTGCTATTTAATATTTACAATCTATATAGTATGTAGATACTAAAATTATAAAAAGTGTTATCTATGTGATAGAATCACAGATACATGCAACAGAAACTTAAAACTTGATGGACCTCAATGTAAACTTAACAGAAAGGGGAAGAGCATCAACACGAATCTGTTAAACTTGACTCATCAAGTGTAACGTCCCTTTCTAGAACATTTCCCTTTTTTGGCCTCTAAACAATATTTCTAACTCAAAAATGATAATTGTATTTATATTTTTAAATATAACTTAATAAAAAATTATGAATTTTATTATAACATTCAGATTTATCACTTTGACATAATTCTAAAAGTAGACTTATCTTGATTTTTCCGCTATAATTCTCCTTCTTATTTGCAGCTATTTTTCCTTGAATGTTTGTCCTTGATATCTAGACAAGTTATGGGTTTTCGTCCAATAAGTTGGTAGAAATAAGGGTTTTC